>PVJA010021909.1:0-34944 GCA_004027025.1 Myocastor coypus
GGCGATATCTCTACAGGGTATCATTCAGACGCTGTGTGTTCATCTCCACCCCCTTCTTGGTGTCCATGCCACTGCTGGACAGCTGTGCTCCTTAGCACAACCCAGACAGTGACTCCCTGGACCTCGTTCGTTTCTGGATCCAGATGTTTAAGAACTTCTTTTGAGAAGAATTGTTTCCTTTCTAAGTATTCCCTAGCATCAGCACCCCAGCTCTTTTTTAAAGACTGAATCTTGAGATGGCTCTTTGGGGAAGAAGCCTGGGGGATTCAGATGAGCCCTCCTTGGATAAAGGTAGGCATTTCTCCTGCTCCTTGCTGATAAGGAAAGAGGAGGCAGCGCTGGAAAAATAAAGCAAGGAGATTTCTGCAGTGGATAATGTGGCAGGCCCCTAATTAGAAAGCACAGATAAACTCCAAATTAGACAAGTATAGTATGCAAGGCCAGCATATTGGACCTGCTGTCAGGAGACCTTCCTTGCTGCAAAGGACTTAGAGATCTCTGCTGTGTAGATTGCCCCTGGCCTGCAGCCTTTTAGCAAGGACAGGAGAAAACTTAGAGAGACATTCCATTCCGTTACTGTGTCCCAAGCTCAGCAGGGATAAAAGGAGGCAGCACTCTGACTCCTAGAGACTTGCACTCTCCAGACCTGAGTGACTGCATTTCCCTAGCTCTGTCTGTTACCTACCACCATGAGTTGGCAACTGAGGGTCAACCCCCGCGGTGACAAGGGCAACTTCAGTGTGCCTTCTGCAGTGGTGCCAAGGATGGTGAAGGGTGGTGTGGCCTCTTACCAAGCTCCTGGCCACTGGGGTGGGGCTGGCTTCAGCAGCTGGAGCCTCTGCACCCTCAGGGGAATCGGCATGTCTCCTTCAGCATGGCTAACAGTGGTGTTTGGGCTGGAGGACATAGCTTTGAGCATGGCACTGGGTATGGAGGCAGCCAGTCCGGAGGCTTTGCTGGTAGCATGTTTGGCAGTGTGGCCCTGGCACCTGGGTGTCTATCTGTGTGCCCACCTAGGAGCATTCACTGAATCGCTGTTAACTAGAACCTCTTGGCTCCCCTCAGTGTGGAGCTGGACCCTGAGATCCAGAGTGCGTGCCCAAGAGTGGGAGCAGGTCAAGGTGCTGAATGATAAGTTTGCGTCCTTCATGGACAAAGTGGGTTGTTAGGAGCAGGAAAAGGCAAGCCAAGGGAATACGAGCAGCCTCCTTGCTTCCTTGGCACGAGCTGGACAATGTGCATACAGGGTGCTGCTGGGTTCCTGGATGGGCTCTCTCCTCACAAGGGGGGAGGTGGGATTTTCATGATAGGTAGAATACAAGAACAAATAAATGATTGTAGTTTCTAGGAGTTTTACATAGCAGGGTAGGAACAGGGGTAGATGATAGTGCTTCCTTTTGAAAGTAAGAAGCTTATGGAGGACGTCTCGTTAGATCCCTGGCTCTCTACAGAACATGAAGAGCTGATAGAAGGAAGCAGTAGCAAGGGGTAGGCACATAGCACAGAGAGAAACATGGCTGAGTTGTAAAAGAGAACATCTCCTCTGAGCAGGGTCAGGCAATAGAAGACAGTTGTGCCCCTTGGTGAGATTTTAGAAGGCTGAAGTATGAGCACTTGCTCAGGATTTCATTGGTAATAGATGCCATGCGCAGAGCACCAGAAGTTGAGCCAAGTAACTAAGGAAGCCCACTTAGCCTGGGGAGTCAGCAGGGCATTCCCCAGGGCACGGTGGCATCGATGTGGTTCCAAATGGATGCTGGTTTGGGTTCCAGGTGCGCTTCCTGGAGCAGCAGAACCAGTGCTTCAGACCAAGTGGGAGCTGCTGCAGCAGCTGGACCTGAACAACTGCAGGCAGACCCTGGAGCCCATTTACGAGGGCCACATCAGCAGCCTGCGAAAGCAGCTGGAGATGCTGTCTGGTGACAGGGTGAGGCTGGACTCGGAGCTCAGGAGCATGAGGGACATGGTGGAGGACTACAAGAAGAGGTGAGTATGTGCCACCAGGGATTACTAGTCCTGCGTATGATCTCTCACCTGCGTTTTAAGAGAGCGAGGAACAAGTTCCGGAGTCATGAGCTCAGGTCCCCTTCTGTAGTTATGGGGAAAAGGCCTGTTCTACTTGATGAGAGCATCCTTCTTGGTTGGTAAAGAGCGGTTCTTCTGCTAACTGACCCAATAAGCATTCCAGTTGTTAGTTTGGGGTGTCCTGTCCTGTAGGTACCTGCTTACTTTACTAGGGCGTAGTGAGTAGACTGCAGTGAGGAAAGCCAGGATCTTCTGATTGCTGCTGCTGGGTCTCATATCTCACCCCAAGGGGATGGTACTAAGCACTCTGTGGCCTGAGTGCTTGTAGCCAGAAGGAATAGCTGACTTGGCCTAGGAGACTGAAGCCCCTTGTCACGTTCTGTCCCTACCCACAGATACGAGGTAGGGATTATGCACAGAGGCTGAGAATGAATTTGTGGTGCTCAAGAAGGAAAGGAGAGTAGAATCTCTTCACACCCCCATCCTAAACAACTCTGTACAGGGCTTCAGCCCAGGCCACCAGATGGGGCCTCGGCTTGGAGGTGGGTGGCACCATGGCCTTGGCCTTTAGTGAGTTAGAGAGGAAGGGCACATACCTAGGAAATGCACAGAGACAAACAGGAGAAAATTCTGGTCTGGGATATGGGACACCCTAATTAACCCTCCCCTTCCTATGTAACTTAAGGAGTCTCAGTACCTTTTGGGGCTTGTGTTCTCCAGGTATAATACAAGACAGTCCCTATTCTCCTTTTGCTATTTGCAAAGAGCCTGTGAGTTTTAGAGAACATTGATGTCAAATGACTGTTCAACAATATCCTTCCCTTTGTGGGCAAACCCAGAAAGGTAGCCAGGGGTGGGCGCACTGCAGTTCATGGAAGCAGAGTCAGTTGACTAATGGAGGTTTGTGTCTCTTGACAGGATACAGATGCAGCCTACACAGCCAGGTTGGAGCTTCAGGCTAAGGTGGACTCCCTGGACAAAGACATAAAGTTCCTCAAGTGTCTGCCCAATGTGATAAGGGCTCTTCTGGCCCCCATTCTTTTGCCTTTTTCCATCCAAGGGTTTCACCTGAATTGCATTGGGGGATGCTAACAGGAGGGATTTATGGCTGACACGGAAGACATTTGAATGGAAAGTGACAATCCTGGCCCTAGCTGACAATGGAAACATAGGCTTTTGTCCTTGAAGGTCACATACATAGGGTGTGTTGATCTGGGCCATGGTATGAGGCTTGTTCATAGGCAGGACAAAGTGGCCCCATGAGGTCCCATTGAGGCACAGCTTCTTGGGTCCTGTGGAGCTGCAAGAAACGCCCTCCTCCTACTGAGCACCTCCCACGGCCTGCCTGAGCTCCGTCCCCAGCAGGCACCACTCCCACTTCACTCTTGCACATCCTGGTCATACCTTCTGCCAGGAATCACTGGCCTAGAGGTCTGACGGGGCAATCAGAGGAACCTGGACCTGTCTTCATCTCTCCACAGGAGATTGCCTGACTCCAGACTCCTGTGAGACCTTGGTTACCCTGCTCACGGACAATAATCAGGACCTGGACCTGGACAGTATCATCACTGAGGTCCACACACCCGCTATAAGGACATTGCCTGGAAGAGCAAGACTGAGGCTGAAGCACTGTACCAGACCAAGGTGGGTATGGGATGAGTCCCCTTTCTTCCTGGTAGGGTTGCCTCCACCGGCAAATGTGACAGATACTGCTGTCAATGTGCTGCATGAAAAATGCTTCTCAGCAGAGAGTGTTATTACAGATAAATCATAAAAACTGGTATAGATGGACATGTCCAGAAGAGAGGGAGAGATGCAGGAGTAAGAAGGGAAGTATAACACAAGGCACTGTCAGTGGGCAGGACCATCACAAACAGAGGGCAGGGTCAGTATGGGTAGACTGGGGTTTGGTGGGGATGGAGAGGGGACCCCTGATCTCTTTTCTGGTGAGTATGGGAAGACTTCTAAAGTAGCAGAATTCTGGAGTGTTCTTAGCAGTGGAGTTAGGGTTTGGGGGAAGGCCCTCTGGGGGATCATAAGGAAACCCTTTACCTCGGCATTTTAGGGCCCTCCAGCCCTCCTTTTAATATTCATTGGAGTCATTTATACCACCTTTCTATCTCAGTTGTTTTCTCAAATACTTGAGAAAATGAACTTAGGAGGAAAAGCATTACTTTGGCTCACACTTTCAGAGGCTTCAGTCCATGGTTGATTGGCTGTGTTGCTTTGGGCCTGAGTGGCACAGGACACTACAATGGAAGTGTATGTTCGAGGGGATCTCTCACCTCCTAATGACCAGGAGCAGAGAGAAAGAAGAGAGGGCAGGGCTCCAGCATTCCCCTCGGGGCCATGCCCTGAGTGACCTAATTTCCCTCTTTAAGATTTGACCTGAAATTTCCACAACTTCTCAATAGGGCTGTCTTAGTTACTCTTCTATCATTGCTGGGACAAATACCTGGCACCCAAAACGAAGTAAGGAAAGGTTTTTTTTTTTAGCTCACAGTTACTGGAGGTTTCAGTCCATACTTGGCTGGCTCCAAGGAAGAAAGGCACATGGCAGAGAGCAGCTGCTCATGGCAATGAAACAGCAACAATATGGCGACAGAGACAACAGAACAACCAGGGGAGCAGAGAGCAACAGCACGCGCCTGTCTCCTTGTCTCTCTCTATATTACATTCAGGCTCTCTGCCTCAGTCTGTCCACCTTAGGTTACACCCATAATCCCAGAAGGACTCAGACCCATAATCCCATCAGTACTAAAACACATAATCCAGTGGATCATGAGTCAAGTCTCAAACTCTAGAAGTCCTGCCCCATGGTTGCATGAGGCTTTGGGGGGACAACTAGACATAAACCATAACAACAGCCAAGCTGAAGACCAAGCATGAGCACATAAACCTTTAGGGGGCCATTCCAGATCCAAACTATAACACTGCCAACAGCCAGGACAGTGGGGACTTCACACTCACTCTCCTCTTATCCCATTTCCTGCACGTTGCCACACCATTTCTTCTTTTCTAGATGATTAAACACATGGAAAGGAGACACCACCAGGGCTACCAATCCTGCTCACAGCCTTCCGCTTCAAACAGTACACGAGACCCTGGGCTTTTTTCCTCTCTGCTTGTGACCAAGAAAGTGCTGCCAGAGAATGTAAGTGAGGTGGGCAGGGATCACACGTAGCTTGTCACTACTAGATCCTCATACCTGGGGCAGAAGCGGGGCTGCAGAAGACATCTCTCAATGTGACAAATGAGAAGGATAGCATCAGATCTTTGCTCACATGGGGGTGCCCCTGACAAATGTGACCTGCAACTTTTGCTACCCAGCCCAGGATAGATTGTAGACCAGGGGCTGAGACAAGAGGGAGAGCAGACAGATTCTGCTTAGAGAATATAGTGGACTTCTTGGCCTGAGCCAGAAGGGGAGCCGGGACTGACTCTATCACTTCCTCTTGTGGTCCTCCTGGCTCACGTTCGCAGGGAAGGATCTGCCCAGGGCTTCTCCTTGCCTTGTCGTATCACTATCTTCTCCGCTCTATAAAACTAGACCCAGGAGCTGCAGCTAGCAGCTAGCCACTGGCCAGCATGGAGATGACCTCCAACATAGCAGGGATGAGATGTGAGAGTTGAGTCAGCCCATCCAGAAGATCCACTGCGACATCATCAGTTTGAGGGAGCAGGTGAGCCGTGATCTCATGGAGAGGGCTGAGACTCAGTTTCCTCTTCTGTAATGGGTACATAGGGCTCCACCTTTTGGGAATAAGTCTCCCCTTCTGGGCTATGCACACCGCTCTTCTACTCCTTGCCTTATTGCCCTAAGATTCAGAAGACTCAAGCCTGTTCTCTGGATTCCCCAGTGGACAGGTAAGGCACATGGGCTGGAGAGGAAAAGTGATTTGCCTAAGATTACTAAATGGTCATTAGCAGGATCAAAATTTGAATCTTATGTTCTCTTGCTCAGATTTCTTCTCTGGCTAACAAATGTGGCCTGCATCCCTTGAGATGTGCCCTTGGAGAGTGGGCCTTGTGTCTCCTCCTCCTGCTGCCACGGAATATGTGTGTGTGTGTGTGCGCCTGTGTCTGTGTCTGTGCCTGTGTCTGTGTGTCTGTGTATGTACATGGGGCATGTGTCAGGGCCATCTAAAGCAATCCCTCATGTTGTGGCTTGTCCTGGGGATGGAGCGTCATAATAATAGGTGATGCTCTTGTGTTCCCCTGTCCTGTGCCATGGACCACCTCCACTTATGCATACCTTACCTGAAAACAGAAAATCTAATACTGAATATCTTAGTTACTCTTCTCTCATTGCTGGGACAAATACCCCGCACCCAAAATGAAGGAAGGAAAGGTTTATTTAGCTCACAGTTACTGGAGGTTTCAGTCCATATTTGCCTGGCCCCAAGACAGAGAGGCACATGGCAGAGAGCAGTAGTTCATGGTAGTGGAATAGCAACAATATGGTGACAGAGGCAATGGAGCAACCAGAGGAGAAGAGAGCAACAGCGCTAGTCTGTCTTTCTGTCTCTCTTTATATCACATCCAGGCTCTCTGCCTCTTCTGTCTGCCTAAGGCCACACCCATACTCCCACGAGGACTCAGACCCATAATCCCATCAGTACTAAAGCACATAATCCCAGTGGATCATGAGTCAAGTCTCAAACTCTAGAAGCCCCCGCCCCATGATTGCATGAGGCTTGGGGGGAGGAGACAACTAGATATAAACCATAACACTACATCAATAGAGAATGAGTTGAGTCTAAAGGAGCCTTCGTGGAACTTCCCAAAGAATCAGTGACAGAACTGTCAAATCAGCAGTTCTCCTTCCTGTGTCCCACAGCTTCTAAGTCACATGGGAGTGTGCTACAGGGATGGCACTAGGACTCTATGTGGAGTACTTAGCATCATAGTACTGCTGGGTGTTCATCAATCCAGTTCTGAGGTTGTACCTCTAAGTAGCCTCTTTCTAGGGGAAGAATGTTTCCTTTCAAGCTAGATAGAGGGGTATTATCAGATCTTCCTGCAGTGTGCTGGAGGAATCCAGACACACTTCTTGGTGCTAACAGGAGAAAGGCTCCATGCTAGAGAGATACCCTTCAGGAGAAGTCCACTCCTCTAGGACCCTTGGCATGTTGTGTGATCCTTAAGTGTGGTCCAGCTGAAGTCTCAGGCATAATTCTTCTGGATCTTGTGTAACCTAGAATCATCAGTGGCTCCCAACACCGGGCATGGGACAGCTTTGCAAACATTGAAGTTTTTTCCTGACCTCCTGAAATGCAAGTATTCTACCCTTTTCCAGGCCAACTCTTTGAAATGTTCACCGGCAATGGATCACAGAGGACCTCCAAGTTGTGGTACTGGTTTTGCAGCTCTTACAGAAATCTTAGATCTCAATAGAAAAATGAGGCAGTAATTTAATCTGCATGATCTAAACATTTTTTATGTGGAGTTTCCTTGTTCTCTGCCCCTTAGTGCTCCAACCTGGAGACAGCTATTGCTGATGCTGACCAGCGAGGGGACAGTGCCCTCAAGGATGCCTGGGCCAAGGTGGATGAGCTGGAAGATTCCCTGCACCCGGCCAAGGAGAAACTGGCCTGAATGATATATGAGTGCCAGGAGCTCTTGAACCTGAAGCTGGCTCTGGACATGGAGATCGCCACCTACCGCAAGCTGCTGGAGGGTGAGGAGTGCAGGTGGGGAGCGGAGGGAGCATTGTGTTGCTAAGGTTTGGTAGCCTTTTTTTTTTGTTGTTGTTGTTTTGTACCGGGGATTGAACTCAGGAACTTGTGCTTGCCAGGCAAGCACTTATTCTACTGAGCTATCTCCCCAGCCCTGTGTTGCTAAGGGAGAAAGGACTGATGGCTCCCCCATCTAACTGAGGGGCCACTGGGACCTGGGAGAAGAGAAATGACAGCACTGATAACCCAAGGAGGGAGTCAGTGGTGGGACAGGTGTACTCAGCGGCAGCTTCCTGCAAGGGTTGTCAGATGCAGCTGTGAGCACAGGTGGCTGAGTATGGTGCCATCAACAGAACCCTCAGAGGCCTGGGGCTGATAACTGTATAATCATAGTAACTCATGGTTCTGGGAAATAATGCAATGTCTCTATATTTTCATCTGGAAAATGGAGGGTTTTTCTCCATTTTTTGTTATGAGTTTGGATTAAAATGAGGCACGCAAAAGTCAGAGCCTTTGAAAGTTAGCTGAACCTAGATACTTCCCCAAAGTTCTATCCCATCATCTTCTGTCTTTCAGAATGTCCAGTGAGAATCCTTCCTCCGAAAGAATCACTGAGAATCCTCAAGGACATGGGTTGGATTGGGAAAGCGAGGGACCCTGGGACAGAGAGTGCCACCTCCACACGTAGTCTCACCTCACCGGGAGTTTCTACTGTTGCTCCGCAAAGGTTCTCAGGCTTCAGAGGAAATTATTTCCCTTTTGTTCCTTGGCAACAGTGACGGAAATGATACCCCCCCCCCCCGTTGTCTCTCCCCTGGGATACTCACATAGAGAAATGGATAGGAAGAGGGACTTTTCTAGGCTGTCCAAGACCTACAGGGTCTTCTCCCTGAAAGTCTAGTGCACAACAAGCTCTCTTGTCTCTGTTGTATTTCCTGGTTTCTGAGGCTGTAATGGGATTAATTAGGGTATCCTTAGAGACAGCAATTACCACAAGTTTTGTCACCTTTCATTGATACCTACTTCTCCTTCCTCTGTTTTTGCCCTTGCTCCTTAGCTGTCATTAGTAGCAATGGCACCTGGAAACTCCAGAAGTGGCCAGACCAAGACTCAAGGGGCACAAGCAAGAGACCCCAAGGACTCTCAAGACAATAGTGTCCCAGTCAGTACCCTGGCCAGGAAGATATTCAATAAAGACACCTGCCCACTCACCTCAGCACCTGTAAGAAGGGACACCTTAGCCATGTCCTAAAAGATGCTTATTCTCCCAAGTCCTCCATTCCTGAATTTAGGGCTGGCCACAATATACTCAACTCTCTGCATCGTGGGTTAGCTTATATTCAAGTTCTGATTGACACAGTCACTCTCTTGTGTCAATAAATTCTGTGTAAACTTCATGGCTTCTCTTTTTTGTTGCTGCCTTCTGCTAGCAGGAGGCTTTAGAAGCACAAGTCGTGATCACCTTCTTGGCCTTGAAAACCTGTGATCATGCCTACAGAGAGAAGGAGAGGAGAAAGGGGAGGCTAGGTTTGCTTTATGTACAGGTCTAGTTCTCAATTATCTGATGTTGTACTGCCCTTTAAAACATGGTGAGGTGAATCTGAAGCCATATAACCAGAAGGTGAGACATTACACAGCCTTTCTCTGTCCCACCAGACAGCTCTGTGTAGTTGACTCTATAATGGAGTCATGGGTACATTCTCAGATCACCAGATGTACCCTTATTCACAAAGCAAGCAAAGGAAAATTGTGGATTTTCTATCATCTTGTGTCAGCCACGCATCCCCTTTTTATCATCAATAGCTACTTTTATAATTAAGCACCTACTATGCACCAAGAACCTTACATACATTTCCCCTAATTCCCAATCAGTCCTTCAAGAAGGTGTGATCAGCACCAGAAGGAGTCTGATTCTCTGAGAGCTGCAGAACTTCTCTCAGTTACCCACCTTTGTGCCAGCTCAGGCCCGGCTGACTCTGGGGATCATGCTCTTTCCATTGCATGTCATTGCCTTTTTTTGGTAGAGAGAGTATCAAATCTGTGATTCTTGACGAGGGCGGCATCAGGGAACTTTGCCAGGACTACAGGATTTGACTGATCTTTCGTCTTTTCTCTGGCTATGTTGTACAGTAGCTTCTGACCCTTAGCTCCTAGAGCCACAAGTCCAGTGAGCCGACTTGATCTTATCTCCAGATGGTGCCACCCAGCCAGAAGCTATTCCTGGGAATAGCACCATCTTGTCCCTCCCTTGCTAAATTAAGTACTCTGAATTTCTGTTTTATATTCAATGAACTGCCCTGGGGTGCTGTCAGATATGCACTCCTGTCAGTCTCTGCAAATGTAATGATGCCATCTCCCTACCCTAATCCTGTGATGTGCACAGCCCTAGGGACCCTCTCCAAGGAGGCTGCACAGGAGGTGATGCCAGGCTGCAGAAAGAGGTTCACACTCACAGCCCTGCACTTGCACAACTCTGGGACAGGTGGGCTACAGCAGCAGTGCTGAGAAGTGGCTGTGGTAGTGAAGCTAAGCAAGAGAAGCTTCCTGGAAGAAGAGAGAAAATAACATAATCAGAAAGATGGGCACCTAAATTCCTGGAGAGAGAGCTTGAGTCATGCTGTCACAAGGAGCATGGGCACAAACACTGAGTACTTTTTTGTGAGGGCTGGGAACTTTCTAATTTTTTGAACCCAGTAGTGGGGATGGATGGATTTTCAAAGCTGTTGGCTTATTCTGGTAATAATTAGCTTTCTAGGCAACTTTCTGATCTGTTTTGTGTTTCAAATTTGCTCAAGATATTTGCCCCTGTGGGTCTCAGGACAACAGGACTGGGCCTTGGGAGGACATGGCCTTCATTTCCCTTGCTGTGTCTTTCATATATTAAGACACCCTCTTCTGTGCGTGCCCTGATGTAGTAAACCTTGGGGGAACACATACCCAAGGCATCTGGTGGGCTTTCTGTCTAAATGACTTTTGATACTTCTGCTATCACTGCTGGACCCTAGGCTAGCGTCCTAAGAATTATGGATCATCACTCTGTCTTGCCACTAAGCAGTCACCTGGTATACTCAGGACGTTTTTAGATCTGTGCATAAGGGGCCCATCAAGGATCTGATGAAACCTATGGGCCTTAGGACCAGGCACCAGGCCCTTGCAGCAGTAATGGTCCACCTTTGCAAAATACCAAATTCTCTGTGATTGTGCTAGTAAGAGGGTTTTCAGCAAGGAGGTGAAACCTCCTTTAAACTGCTTTTAGAGGAACACTTGAGCCATCAGCAGTCACATCCTTGGAGGATGCAGTGCAGGCATGATTCTGCTGAACACAGCTACCCTGGTGCTGCTGGGCTGCAAGACTTAAGAGCTACTCCCAGGAGCTGAGTGGATGTGACACCTTGTTTAATTACTCATGTTCCAGGCCTCTGCTGGAGTGGTGAGGGCAGTGAGGCTCCCTCCCTGGCTGCAGCTTTGCTTTCTAGGAAATGGATAAATCTTTGCTCTCTGGGTTTATTTTAGGCCTGGAAAGTGCACAGGAGTCTCTGGGTTCTTGCTTTAAGAATGTTTAAAGAGTCCTCTGAAGCCTAGACAGACAAATTACAGAGCTAGGAACTAAGAAGGACCATTGCTTTTAACTCCGTACATCTGTGTCCATTTCAAGGGATGCCAAGATCATTCAATGGGACAAAAATGGTCTCTTCAATAAATAGTGCTGAGACACTTGGATATCCATGGGCCAAAAATAAAGTTGGACCTTCACATCATACAAAAAATGAGACAGAATACAACAACAACCAGAGTACAATAGCTAAGCCCACAAAATTCATGACTTTAGATTTGGCAGTTATTCTTAGATATGACACCAGAAACATAAATCACAAAGGAGAAAATAAACTGGGCCTCATGAAAGTTAAAAACACCTGCACACTAAAGGATATTACCGAGGGGTGCTGAAGCCATGCAGACACTCACAGGCTCATGGCATTACTCATAAATGGCCCGAATGTGTGTAAATGAGTGAGTGCATAAAATATTGGGATACAATATTATTTTGGCTTGTATCTTAAATGGCCCCTAAATGCCTATTGCTAAAGGCTTTATCACTGGCCTGTGGTACTGCTGGGAGGTGGTAGAGCTATCAGGGGTAGGGCTTATGGAAGTGAAGCTAGGTCACTGACTGACTGTCCTTGAAGAGCATTTTGGCACTGGCTCACAGTGCGTTGATGTTTCAGCCTATCCTCATCTGTCTCCAAGGCAGGGTGTCATGGCAGAGCAGCATCAGAGAAGAGAAACAGTCCACGGCAGGGTAGGCAGGAAGTAGGAAGCAGCAGCAACAGCTCTCCTTTTACCTCTATTTCATTCAGGCTACAAGCCTATTGGTTGGTGCCACTCACACCCAGGGTGGGTCTTCTCTCTTTAGTAAATCCATTTAGCCTCACCCAGAACCCCATTTATCTGACCAGTAGATTAAGCCAGTCATCACACATCCACAATCCATGTTTACACTCCCCAGATCCAGCCACCTCTGAAAATCCCACCTGCAAGTGCATGAGGCTTTGGCGGGATGCCTGTCTATGAGCCATAACATCACAGCCTTTCTGTGATGCCCATGTGCTCCCTGCCGTGACACACTGTGCCTCCACAGGCCCAAGCAACAGGGCCAAGTGGTTGTGCCCTGCAACTATGGGAATGATGATCCCAAATAAGCCTTTTCCTCTTATAAGTTCACCTTTTTGCTACAGTAACCAAAGCCAGAATAAGTCCACTTTTACAATAGAATATTATGTGACTACTAAAAGGAATGTATTGGTAATGTGCTATGTAGATGAAGCTTGGAAGCGTTTTGTAAAGTGATAGAAGTCAAACAAAAGAGATTGCATATTGTATGATGACAGTATATGAGAAGCTCAGTAAATCCACCCAGAATGGAGGTTAGTGGTTGCAGGGGTTGGGGAAGGGGAGTGGGAATGCTGCCGATGGCCACAGGGTTCCCTTTGGAGGTGATGAAAATGCTTTGGAGGCAGAGATGGTGGGTGCATAATATTGTGACTCTGCTGAATGCCTCTAAGCTGTTCACTTTGAAATGGTAAATTTTATGTTGGGTAAACATCACCTCAAAAAAAAAAAAAATTGAGGTGCAGTAAAACCTCTAGAAACATGGTGTCCCTGAACTTTACTCTCAGTCTTTCTCAACATATGGCAAATGGTGATCTGATCTAAAGATAGGGAGAGATGCCCAGGACCACTGAGGGATGCAGACAACTTGCCCTGTGTGACTGCTGACGGCAAGCTCGGGGACTTGGGTTCGGTCTTCCAGGGAGCCAGACTTCTGGCCAAGAACTGACCAGCCCTCTGGACACTGTTCAGTGGCCCAGATGAGGGCAGCCATAGGTTCTGTCCACTAACTGAGTGCTTGTTTAGTTGTTTAATTGTTCCAGGCTTTCATCACAGTGAGCAACTCATAGCCCTGCAGGACTGCAAAGCCCTGGATGACTGTTGCTAAACTGAAGGAACAGAAGCCAGCAAAACTGTGATATTTCCTTCCAGCTACCAGGGCCACAGCCTTTGCTGAGTGATGTGGATCAGGATTCACAGTGCCCATCTTTCTGAAGTCCCCAAGCCCACTCTGTCTTGCCCACTAGTGGGAGTGAGCGCAAGAACTGACTGGCTTTGAAGCTATCTCTCCATCTGGGACTGATCCAAAGTGACAGTCTCTGCAATGTCAGACCTGTACACTGGTCTGAGACATCCTCAAAGGCATCCTGTGTCTCTTCTGTGTTTTAATGTGGAAGATGCTGGCACGGAGAGGCTGCTTGGTAAATGCCAAGTGAACCACTGAATGCAGCAGAAGAGGACGGCCACACTGCCTTCTGGAACCTCACCTGCCTTTCCCTGTGTCTGTTCCTTACAACTCTCCCATGACCACAACCTTCCCATTTTCTAACTTTAACAATCCTTTCTCCCTTTGTTCTCTAAACCTATGGGAACAAGGGACTTGAACTTACCTATCTGTGTGTTTGTTGGTAGGAAAAGTCTCAATGAAATAGATGTTCTTTGGCCTCAAAGGATCGCCATGTCCATACTCCTGCCTTTGGGAAGGGACATTCTATCAGGCCCAACTCTGATGCTTTTATGGCCTCTGGAGTGTTGAGCTAAGGAATGGTTGCTTCACTGGGGCACCGTACTCCCCCTTTCCATGGCAATAACTGAAAAGTAATGTACTGAGCATATGTGTAGATGAGACCATTGAAATAGAGAGGAGTGGACACTAGGGTGCAGAAAGAACCTATTTGGGAACAAAAGTGCTGAGCTCAGTGCTCTGGAGTAAGGTTCAGGTTCTGCGTGGAAGAACAGAGGGGACCTGGAAGCAGAAGCTGTTGAAGGTGAGCGTGGAACATGTGCATCTGCTCCAGAGCAGGGACCTGCACTAGATACCGATGCACAGAGTCATGGTGAGGCGGTAAAGAACTCCCGGGTCTGAAACCTGCTCAGCTATCACCGGCTGTGAAACCTTGAGCAAGTTACTTAACTTCCTTGGGCCTCAGTGTCTTCATCTGTAAATCAAGGATAATAATAGTACAAACCACATAGGCTTGTTGTAAAGGTGGTGTAAACTAACACATGTGAAGTGCTTAGGACAGTGCTGGTGGAGGAACACTGCCTAAGTGTTGGCTACTGTGGTTGACCTGGTCATCATTATTATTTACAAGGATTTCTTTCCACCTTAGGGAGTAGGTGGAGCAAAAATTGATGTCCCCACCTAAAGATGTGGAAACAGAGACAGGAAAGTAGGGTACCTGGTCACAGTCACACAGCTCCTGAATGACCAAGGCAGGATCAGGACCTGTGTCCTTAGAGTCCCACATCCATGGACATCCTCAGAGGCATGAAGGGAGGTGATGGCCATCAAACTAAAAAGAAGTACTCCTGTTCCCAGAGCTGGGCACTGACAGAGTGTTCCAACACATACTTCTCGGCCAGTGCTGTGGCAGGATAGGATTGGAACTGGCTGCCTGGCAGGATGCTCCATGTTATGCCCCAGTTCTTTTGGGGTAAGCTCAACTTTGGCCTTGTCAGCAGCAAACTTGCTGAGCAACTGTCTCCTGCTGAGTAGCTCTGATCGTGGCCAAGTTTCCCCAGGGACTGCGGTCCCCCCGGCTGGCTAGAGGCAAGGCACTGCCTGCCTGAAATGATAGGAGCATATGGTATGGTGAGGGGGTGGACTCTTGGAAGACTCAGAGACAGGCTCACGTTCTGGGCCCATCTGCTGAAGAGAGCTGGCAGGACCTGGGCTGATGTCATCCAAATAGCCCAGCTCATTCTCTCTAATTTTGAAGACAATTATTTTGCTCAGAGAACTTCCTGCCCCTCTTTCAATGCCCCAAGCCTCTCCACATCTCCATCCTACTTACAGGACAGCTAGGTTCCCCTTCCTCAGGAATGTATTGCTTAGGGTCTTCCTGGATCAGCAGTCCTCCATGTCATCCTGTCACACAGCACGGCCTGGGCTATGGGGTCCTTCCATCCAAGATCACACTTCGTGCATGATGGATGGTTCTAGCCTGAGGGATCTTTTTCTCACTAGTGACCCACTGCTGCCACCCTGGGCTATTCTCCCTATTTCTCACCACTGCTGTATGCAACTCTTTTGTACTTAAAAGATTATAATCCAAACCCCCTCCTCTGGAAACTCCTTGTGGAATTAGTTCCGAGTCTTGCCTCTTCTCCACGCATTTCCTTCTTCTCACCCAGTAATTGCCCTCTTGTATTGTATTAAATGTCCTTGCTCTTTTCTTTCTGAGGCTTTCTTCTTGGAGATTCAAGAACCCTAAAAGGACACCAAATGTATTGGTCAGAACTGTATGTCAAACTGACCATCATCACAGATATAGAAACATAAATACAAAAAACCCTACAAATTATACATGTAAACCAAATAAAACTTTTGGCTATAAAACCAAGAACCATACACATGCAAGTTTTTGGAATTCAGAAATGGTTGTTACATTGCATATTGTTGTCTTCAGATTAGTTGTTCTGATTACCAGATACAGGCATGAAAAATTTGTCAAAAAATTTTAAAAAATTTTAGCATTGACTTTTCCTTTCAATAGGTTAGTAGAAATCAGCAGTACAACTATCCAAGCTATCCTGTGTATATAATAGATATTTTTCTCTCCCTTCTTTCTTTTCTCCTTTTCCTCATCCCAGTTGTTCCTTCCCTTTCACTGTATCTATTGTACCTTTTGGAGTTTATTTACTCTTTCAAGTTCTTACACTAGGGAAACAATATGATGTTTACATGTGAGGGTCTGACTTATTTCACTTATGAGTATGGTCTCTAGTTTCACCACAGCAATGTATGTGCACCCATGTTATGGCAGTGCAATTTGTCATAGCAAGCCCTTGGAAACAAACCAAATGCCCATCAACTGGGGAATAAATAAAAACAATGTGATTATTTTTATACAATAGAATGTTATTCAGCTGCAAAAAGGACAAACTGGAGGCTTTTATAGGTAAGTAGATGCACATGTAATGTATTTAATAAGCATTTTCTCTTTTCTTACTGCCCAAACTAGATGTTCCTAGTACCTTAGAGATTTGACTCTCTAACTTGACAATCCTTCCCCCTACCATTTCACAGATGAGTAAAACTGTAACTCAGCTGTTCATCTATGCTTACCAAGTGACATGGTCTGGGTTTAGGTATCCCTAAAGCCTCATTTGGCCATAGGTGGAGCTTTCTTAGAGGTGGCTGAATCTAGTGTTTGATTGATTTACAGGATTAAAGGTGCTAAAATTAAGGTGGGCGATTACTAAACCAATCCACTGGTTGGGTTGGCACCACACTAATCCCAGGAGACTGGATACAATATAAGGGACAGAAAGAGACTTATCTTGCCTCCTGGCTTGTATTGCTGCCTTTTGTCTGCCATGACCTCTTTCTCTCCTCTGATGTCCCTCTGCCATGTGCCACTCTGCCTTGGAGCCAGCTGGCTATGAACTGAAACCTCTACAAGCTGTGAGCCAAATAAACTTTTGTCCCCACTTATCTTTAGGCATTGGGTATTCTTTCTTAGGAATAAGACAAGGAACTAAGACATCAAGCGTTGCTCAGAAGCCAGTTCTCACACAGAAGGCTGCACTGTGCTGGTCCACATGTGGTCCCCTCCACCAGACCAAAAACCTCCCGGAGCAGGGGTTCTGTCTCTTGCCACTCGAATCTCCCCAGGACTTCATTAAAGAAGGGAAGGGCAGAGACTCTGTGACCTTGGTCACCTGAGGCCCTGTCTACCCTCCTTCTCCCCTCTAGCAAAATGCAAACACCCCAGGATCCCTACCTGGGCCCACCCTTCCTGTGGGAGTTCCAGAACTATACAGCTCCTCCCGTGTCATCAGCCTCATCAACAACACTGGGTGTTTCATTTTTAATGGCAGTATCTGATTAACTCGCTCATGCTAGGAGGTTAATAGCTTGATGAGCTGCTTCTTCCTGGGACACCTGTATCTGGAAGGAAGCCAAGACTAGGGACACAGAGATTTAGTTCTTAGAGGGTAGGAAATTTTTTTGGATTACCCCATCAGTACTCAGCAGGAGTCTGATAAATATTTGATAAATAAATCAATACCACTGGACATGAGATAATGTTTATAAAGTGTTTCCTACTTAGTTTTGTATTTCTCAGGCACTTGCTAGACAGTAGCTATAATTGTTACTTCTAAAGGGGAAGTTTTCTAGCACCAAGTATGGTCTGAGGGGAGAGCCTGGGCCTATGGACATGCCACCCTTCCCTGTTCTCAGATGCCACTGTGTGAGAACGCACTGAGCCAGGTGTCCCATGGGAGAGGAAAGTGGGAGGGAGGATTGCATGATTTCTGCTTTGCTCCTTACTTTTAGGTATGGATGAGAATTGTTGGGCATTGAGTTTGTTCCAGGTGCTGAGGCAACACTTCATATAGATAAACACCTTACCATGTAATCTTTACCATTTTTGCATTCATTGTTCTAGTCCTAGTTGGGGAAATCCAAGCACCCAAAGCAGAGTGAGAGCCAAGTACTTGGAGCCCAGGTTTCTTCCTTAACCCAACACATTGAATCAGTCTGGCACACTACCTCACCCAGCTCCCTCCTGCTACCACCAGGATATAGGCCCAACACAGCCTCCGTGCTTCTAGGTGCTTCTTTAACCAAGGGCCATTTTCTCTGTGGTCCTCCCACATCAGAATGGGGCATTCAGAGGCTGACTCTGGCCCTGAGGGAGAGTACAGAGGAGCCAGGAAGTAGAGGAGAGGGACCAGTGTTTCCAGCAGGATTTCAGTTGAGCAGAGACTTGAGTGGAAAGAGATGAGGAGGGAGGGTCCTGGCTGGGTGGAAACAGCTTGGCAAGTGTTGGAGGTAGTTAAAGATGAAGCCAGTGGGTGAGATGTCCTTGGTCAGGTGTTGCACAGTGAGGAAGAGGGTTGTTGGATGGAGCAGGGGCAGCAGCAACAGGACATCATAGCCGGGCTGGGGCTTTGCCATGCACGTCAGAGAAATACAGCTGCAGAGCTGCTGGTGGAGGCCCAGTGTGCCAGGATTGTATGTCAAGAGCACTGAAAAGCCTTCGGCATTATACCACACACTGCTGTATCCACAGCACTGGCATGATACTGGGTACAGCGTCCTCAGCAGAGAAAGACAAAGGAGGGAGGGAAAGAGGAGTGTACAGGGGACCTCAGGTCTGGTCTAGCATTCACACAAAGGTTGATATGTGATGATGTGTGATGTGGCCTTCAGAGAAAGCCATGGGAGCTGTTCTAAGGGTCACTGTCCTTCACACAGCCAAGAATGTGCCAAGGGCTGAGGGAGGTAAGTAGAGCCCTAAGACCTTCGAGGAAGGCAGAGTGAAGGCTTGGAGCAAGGGTGGGTGTGATGAGAAGCTGGGTGGAAGATGGAAAGGAGCAGGGGAGGATGGATGGCAGAAGAGGGCCAATCTCTCAAGCAGGAGAGAAAGCCTGGCCCAGCCTGTCTCAAGATTCTCCTCCCTCCTGTGCCCTACTGAGCCAAGACCCTCGGCCCATCAGGGGGCTTTGGGAGACAAGGCAATCTTCAGAGAAAGAATCACGAGTTGGATAGGGCAATCCTGGGCAGGGACTGGGTCCAGCCAGTGACCCCAGATGGAGAGGTCAGAGAACAGACCCTCTGTGGCAGGCACAAAGGACTATCTGAAGTAGAATGGCATGGTGCTCACTACTCATCTCTTTGAGGGTCTTTTTGCCCCGAACTTACCCCAAGCACTGGTATCATGGGGAGGCTTAGCTACCCTGTGTTCTTGGCCCTTGAACTTGGGCAAGTAATGCAGGAATTAGGGCTACTTGTCCTCAGGTAGCTTCAACTCTTATTTGCAGGTATGTATTATAGGAGAGACAGAAATACTGAAATTGACCACTCAGGGATCTGTTCTTGCAGTCCAGGCCATGGGCCACCCTCTCTTTGTCTCCTTGGTGCTTTGGGGGATTGAGTTCCCACCTGAACTCCATTTGCCTCTGTTTTTCTCATTCTCATCAGGTTGTGAGGGGCTTACTCCACTGCACAGCCCCTAGGCTGCCTTATTGTGGGTGTTGGAGAGAGACTAAGTGTGGACATCTGTCTCTCTAGAGAGCGTGCTGAAGAACAGGTGTGTCAACAGCCTGACTGCATAGGCCCCATTCCATGGCCAGGGTTCCTCCACCTCTAACTCCCCAGAAAAGACAGCTGCTGCCTGGAGTGGTTGGAGTCTCCAGGAGGCCCAGGGAGGACCAATTCCTAGAATCTACCCATTTCTGGGAAGAAAAAGGATACATCTTGGGTGGGAGCCCTGGGATACTCACTCAGTGGCCAGCCCTGATCAAAGAACTCAGGACCACTTCTGTTCCCTGAGCCCTGGCAGGAAGCCAACAACCCAGAGAACATTAAGCAGGACCAAGATGGTGATGTGCCACGACATCCCCCAGAGAGTTGAGGCCAGGGGCAAATTACCCTATAACAGCAGGTTAATGAGATAAGACCCAAATTACATGAGCCAGGCGTGCAAGCCCAGCAATTTGAAGGTTTCATGTTGTTTCAGAGGTGGGGAGGCCTGATCTCTAGCTCAGCACAGAGAAAATGACTTCTTGCTCCCAGGCAAGCCAAACCCACAAATTAAGCTCTTGACTGCCCATCCTCAAGCCCAGTGCCAAGCACATATAAAGGCACCTGCCAGTGCTTCCTGCAGCCAGCACAGCCTTTGTGGGATTTTGCCTTCCTTCTCTTGCACCTAAGCTCCATCTCCACCAGCACCATGAGCCGCCAGTTCACCTGCAAGCCAGGAGCTGTCGCCAAGGGTGGCTTTAGCGGCTGTTCTGCAGTGCTCTCTGGAGGCAGTTCATCCTCTTACCGGGCAGGAGGTAAAGGGTTGAGCGGGGGCTTTGGCAGTCGGAGCCTCTACAACCTGGGGGGTGCCCGGAGCATCTCTCTCAATGTGGCCAGTGGCAGCGGAAAGAACGGAGGTTTTGGATTTGGCCGCAACCGGCCCAGTGGCTTTGCGGGCAGCATCTTCGGCAGTGTGGCTCTGGGGCCTGTGTGCTCAACCGTGTGTCCACCTGGAGGCATCCACCAGGTCACAGTCAATGAGAGCCTCCTGGCTCCCCTCAATGTGGAGCTGGACCCCGAGATCCAAAAGGTGCGCGCCCAGGAGCGGGAACAGATCAAGGCGCTGAACAACAAGTTTGCCTCCTTCATCGACAAGGTGGGTCTTATAGGACTAGAGGAGCCTACTAAACAGCTCTTCTGGAATATTCTTTTTGGAATATGAGTTTGTTAGAGCATGGAGGTTGAGGCTATGTATGATGGAAGGAAACTAACTTCCATCATTAGGGTGCCTTGTATAAGATTCTCTGTTTTGTTTTCTCAGAGAGATAACAAAAGTTGGCTTAATTCCTCCTGGCAGAGGCTAATTGGGAAATCAGCCAGAAATCTGAAGGGAAGAGATCTTGTTTTTTCTCTTCAAGGCCAGCTTGGTACCATTGCTAAACCCAGGGGCCCTTAGACAACGGTGTAGTGAAGACCTGAGGGAGAGCAATTACTCCAGGATAGATTAGAGAAGCTTAACCTCTCACATCATTGGCCTTGTCTGCCAGTTACTTGACTGGTGCACAAGGAGTGTTTACTTGTCATTATCCTGGGCCCTTTGGATTCCTGGATGTCCCTGCCATGAGTCTTTCAGCTGCTTTAGGGCTTGCTGCAGAGGCAAAAGAGTACTTGGGGAAAGGGGCTTCTTTAGTGCTCTGACGTCTGAGTGGACCTCAACCCTGGTCCCAACAGACCAAGTGTGTAACTTTGTGAAGTTCATTTGTCTGAACCTTTATCTCCTTATCTTGAAATGGAGATAGTAATCTAGCTCCTGGAGCTTGTTAGGTTTAGAAAAGAAAAAGCATTTGAAGATCTTGGCCTCATACCCGACAAGTACTAAGTACTCCCCAAAATGGTGGTGCTTGTTACTATCTTTTTATCTCTAGAAGCGGAGGTGGGTGAGTGGGTGGGGGGTGGTGCTCAAAAGAGAGGAATCATAAGTCTAGAGGTGGCTATAAGAAATTTTCTAGTGCAGCTAGACTTCTGATTTGGGTAGATAGGGAATGATTACCCCTGCTTTATGAGTCAGTAAAGATAGGAGCCCAATGCTGATCCCATCACTATTAGGAGGGTGGGAAAAGGGGGGCTAGAGCCTCAGTCTCCTGCCTTCAGATACAGGGGAGGAAAGTAAAGACTCTAATGGCTTGGGGACAATCAGATGTCAAGAACAAGTCAGCACAGGACAAAGTCTTGGCCATGGGGCCTCAGAGATGGGCCTGCTCCTGCAGATTTAGTCTTCTTATCTAGAGGATGCCCTCCAGCCTCCAGCTCAGCCTCAGAGGCCAGGGCTGCCTCTACAGCTTCTTAGTCCTCCAGCTGTGTCACATGTGGCAGACCAAGCTGTTCTCAGGATTGTAGCCCAGGGAGATTGAAGTGCTCTGACTCTTGGTTGCATTGGTTAGGCCATACAAACAAGAGATTTCTAGAGATGTGAAGGAAAGGTGGGCATAAAGATAGATCTGTTCACAAAGGTAGCATGCCCAGGGGAAGAGGGAAGGAGACATAAAGCCTGAGCTGTTCCTCAGTGATTTTGGTCTCCGGAGGAGGACAATCCCTTAACCTCAGGCAGGTAGAGAAGACGGTGAGTGTGTGACCAATTCAAATGGCTCTACTGGTACAAGTATGTACTGTGGTTTCTTGGAGGCAGGTTTACTTGTGCTTAATACTCATGCGCATCTATGAAGGATTTGGGATCTGTTAAATCAAACCAACAGCTGGATGGCTGGCTAGTGGACAATCCTGTCTCAGTGCTAAATCTCACAGTGGGCTCATGTTCTGTGTTTTCTGATTTTAGAAAACAAAACCTTATTTAAAAAGTCTCTGTACTCAGAAAGAAAGTCACATTTTAGACATCACGGCCTCCAAGATCAGACAAGACAGGTACATGAAGATCAGCTCCTGTGATGAGTTTCCTGGCTCAGAGGGAGTCCCTCTCCATCTTTGGCACATGCCATGCTTGCTCTGGAGAAGGGGAAAGGCTGGGAAGGAAGAGGCTGTGAGCAGGGATGGACTTGGGCCCTGACACTGGAACTGAAAGGATTCAGAAGCTCCAGACTCAGGCCTCACTGAGTTTGGTATGCCATGAAATGGTCACCCTTTCTAAAAAGATGGGACTGGCCTGGCTTTGTCTTGGTGTTTCCAGGCAGGCTCATGCCTTTCACTGGTCGGGGCATAGCGGCTGTGATGATAGGGACACATGACCTTGCTCAGTTCTGGGCTCCACAACTTAATGAGCCTTAGAAAGAGGTGGCTCTGCCTGCTGCCTCAGTTTTCTCTTCATGAGGCAGGATTCATTTGTCCAGTTCCAGGCAGCTGGATTAAGGGCTTAGGGAGATGAGAAAGGCACAGCATTTGCACCATGACCTTGAGCCAGGTGCAACTCTAGGGGCTCAACTGAAACTGGACTCGGGGTTCTAGGTGAGGTTCCTGGAGCAGCAAAACCAGGTGCTGGAGACCAAGTGGGAGCTGCTGCAGCAGCTGGACCTGAACAACTGCAAGAACAACCTGGAGCCCATTCTTGAGGGCTATATCAGCAACATGAGGAAGCAGCTGGAGACTCTGTCTGGAGACAGAGTGAGGTTGGACTCTGAGCTGAGGAACGTTCGTGATGTGGTGGAGGACTACAAGAAGAGGTGAGTGAGGACTGACTGCTGCAATTGAACAGCCATCTAAGTTCCTCTAAGGGACCCTGGCAGTCACTCCAGTTTAAAATTGCTGAAAGATAGGGATGGTCATGGTCATAGCAAGTAGAATCACCTACCAAGTGAGGGACATGCTCCCTGCTCCTGTCCTACTTCCTCACATTCTGGACCCATAGTTAGTTAGCTGGGAGGAGGTCAGAGGGTTATCCCTGGGTCTGGGTGAGAGATACGGTGGGTAAGTTCTCACTCTTGCCACAACTTCAGAGTCTTCACATGTAAGGAGAGGTTCTGTATACTCACGTCCCAGACTAGTCTGGGAAAGACTGAGGACAGACAGGGTGGGGGGCACTCCATCTTCTGTGATGCTTTCTTCAAGTTGGAAGGGAAGAAGGACAGCTTGCTTCTTGCTGCCTCTGAGACTTCCCAGGGGACGCTTCTCCACATGCTTCTTCATCTTCTAAGGTGGATCTTCAGCAGCTCTCTTCTCTTGAGATTGGTCCATGTCCCCAAGCTGGGAGGCCTCCTTCTCTGGCTGGTCTCACTGCCCAGGGCTCTGTAGCTCCCACTCCATGTGCTTCTCCCCAGCCTGCTTCTTTTTACTGAGTCTTCTTTGGAAAATAAGGGCTTTTGGTGAAAGGAATGAGGCAATGAACCTTGGATTTCTTACAGATATGAAGAGGAGATCAACAGGCGGACTGCTGCAGAAAATGAGTTTGTGCTGCTCAAGAAGGTGAGGGGAGGGCAGCCCCAAGTACAGGGACTGGTTGGTGTGGGGGTGAGCCTGACAGTATGCCCTTGCACAAGTTCCAAAGCGAGTGGATGCAGAAATGGTGAGGGAAGGCAGAAATAGTGATGAAAGGCTTGTCAAAGAAGAAATGAAAGGAACCTAACATGAAGAGCCCCCTGAAGTTAGGGGACCTGGCTCAGACATCACAGGTTGTCTCTGATAGCACCATAGCTAGGACTGTCTTCCCAAGAGAGGCATCCCACTGCTGGTGAGAGAGCAGGTCTTCAAGATGGGCTGAGAGGAAGGGGCTGGATCTTTAGCTCTTTCATCTTCTTCATGGGCTGCACAAGGAAGGGAAGGTGTCTACTTCCCTGAGCAAGGTGCCCAGGCTGGAGGTAGACCTGATGCTCCCAGCTGCACCTGAAGTGATGGGTTGGCTGGGGTATCTTTCAGGATGTGGATGCTGCTTATGCCAGTAAGGTGGAGCTGCAGGCCAAGGTGGACACCATGGACCAGGACATTAAGTTCTACAAATGTCTCTTTGAAGCTGTAAGTCTCAATCTTCAATCCATTCTTTGGTGGGAATCTAGTCATTCCTCTTCTCTGGATGCTGGGAGAGTCACACAGGCCTCATAGTCCACTATCCATCTCTTATCTCAGCCTTGTGAGGCTCTTTGATCTCCATCCTTTGAGTGAGAAGGGAGGGATCAGGCTCTACTCCCTGGCAGTAAGAACTTGCCTGAAGCAAAGCAGGAAACTTGCCCAGGGAGTAATGGTTATAGTTTCCAGGCCCAAACTGGCATTCCTGAATTTGTTCAGCTGGCTTGGATGAGGTCATCAGCCTTTGGTAGTGGTCAAGCTGAGAGCCCACCTCCATGTGCTTTGTAGGAGATGGCTCAGATCCAGTCCCACATCAGTGACATGTCTGTCATCCTGTCCATGGACAACAACCGGAATCTGGACCTGGACAGCATCATTGATGAGGTCCGCATTCAGTATGAGGAGATTGCCCTGAGGAGCAAGGCAGAGGCTGAGGCCCTGTACCAGACCAAGGTGAGCTGAGTAGAGGCTGAGCTGGGGCTGATACTACCTGGCATGTGGGTTGGGTTTGGTGGCCCCAGAATAGAGGCAGTGCCCAGTTGAGGACCTCATGGAGTCAGCAACCCGGATGCTTCATGTACTCCCATTACTTCCTCCATCTCACCCTTGGCTCTGTGTTTGGGTCCCCAGTTCCAGGAGCTGCAGCTGGCAGCTGGCCGGCATGGAGATGACCTCAAAAACACCAAGAATGAGATTACAGAGCTCACCCGGCTCATCCAGAGGCTCCGCTCAGAGATTGAGAATGCCAAGAAGCAGGTAAGGGACCTTGGCCAGGGGTGGGGGCAGGCAGAGCGGGGCGCAAGGTGGATCAGTTGAACAAGAACCAACTTGATACCTGCCACAAGGGGAGAGGAAGACAAAGAGCTCACTACTTCCAACGCTAGGAGCAGGTTGTCTTTGGGCACTGAATCTCCTCCTCATGCCAAGCAGCTTGCGTTTGGAGTGGCCTCTCTTGGGAGTCCTTCTCCTGCCCCACAGAGTGGGCTGGGGCATTCTCTGTAGCTGTGTATTTTCCAGGCATTTCTGTTTCCTTGTACTTGTCACGCTTTCTGAAGCTTTTCAGCACTTGCCTCTCTCCCCATTAGACTGAAAGAGCTGAATTTTAGTAAATGGAATGGGCACACTGAGCTAGCGTTGGGCATTCACTGAGCATTTGGCAAATAGCTGCTCTTGGAAGTCTCTGTCCCATGCTCCTGGTCTGTGGGCCCACACACCTGGCAACTGCTGCCATTGAAACTCCTTTAGGCTTTGATACACACGAGCAGAAAGCCAATCTTCATACTCACTTCACTCTCTGGGCTCAGCGTTGTTCAGGAAATGTCTCTGCGTTGAACTAAAGTGACTGTCCACTGGCTCTGCTCTCAGTGGAGCGGGATGCAGACCACAAACCTCTCCACACAAGGCATGGAGCTAAAGCACAGGAAGAACTTGTCAGCGCTTCAGATACAGCAGATACTGTGTGTGTGGAGAGGGTGGGAAATATCTCTGTCCTGGGACCTTAAAAGGTTTGGGTACAGATGAAGCCAATAACTTCTTCCAATTTTCTACCCTCTACTTCTTTATTTAGGCTTCTAACCTGGAAACAGCCATTGCTGATGCTGAGCAGCGAGGGGACAATGCCCTCAAGGATGCCCGAGCCAAACTGGATGAGCTGGAGGGTGCCCTGCACCAGGCCAAGGATGAGCTGGCCCGGATGATGCGTGAGTACCAGGAGCTCATGAGCCTGAAGCTGGCCCTGGACATGGAGATCGCCACCTACCGCAAGCTGTTGGAGAGTGAGGAGTGCAGGTGGGTTGGCTGCCTTTGTGCAGGAAGTGCCCTCCCCAACCCCTTGGTGTGGGAGGAATCAAAAGAGAAAACAAAGCATATCCTTATCCAGAAAATTAAGTTGTTGGGAAGTGATGAGTGGTGATGACAGAGGGGACATTAATAATTGATGACATTAGTGGTGAGCAGGTGTGAGTAGCCACTCACCAGGAGTGCTTATAACAGCCTGGACTCTGAGATGCAGTCAATATGCTTTGGTCCTCAAAGCCTGATTCCTCTATGAAGCCTCTTCCATCTGCCTTATCTGTCCATGTGAGGCGCTGGTTAGAGGTGTGTTGGGAGCCGCCAGTTTGGCTTCCCTGATGTTCTAAGGAGATGGGAAGGCTGGGTATTTTGCTCCAACACGTGTACCACTTGCAAGCTATCATTATACTGAGATTATTACCTGGTTACCCCCAAAGTTTCAGGAATGCCCCCCTAAATTTTCTCAGACTGGGATTATATCAAAGAAGCCCTGGAGTTTTTGCAGGTGACCATTGGAATGAGAAACACCTATAAGGCTAGTGGGATAATAGCTTTGAAAAGACTGTGGATTGGATAACTAGGGATAACTACTTTCTCTTATTTTACCTTTCCTTCATTTTACTTCTATCCTTCACAGGATGTCAGGAGAATATCCTTCCCCTGTCAGCATCTGTAAGTACCTATGTGCTTTGGTCTAAAATTGTAGGATCTGTATGGGAGAAGTGATTTTAGTCACACCGCATGACTATAGATGAAGGGACTAAGAACTAGAAAAGGAAAAGCTTTGCTTGAGATCATAAAGCCAGATGGCAGAGTCCTAGGCAGAAACCAGGTCTCTTTCCTGGTTCTTTTGTCCTTCTCATCCTCTTCCTAGAGAGATGGCTGTTGCCATCAGGATTGAGGAAACAAAGAAGATGTTCTTAGAAAATGAGCCCAAATGAACTGGAGAAGTTGAGCCTACAAGTTTCAATCAGTCCTGGGCTTGCAAATTACAGAATGGGGGATCTCAGAGATCAAGAAAAGCATCAAATCTTTAGGACTCTCAGCAGGGCTGAAAGAGTTCATCAAAGCCCTGTGGTCTATTGGGAAGCTTGTAGGGGGCAGGGGTTGGAGTCTGGGAGTTCGGTAAAGAGCCTTATATGATAGACAGTGCATGTGTGCCCAGAAAGACACTGGGTACCTGTATCAAAGAGATGGGCCTCTTAGCATTATGTGCATGGCTCAGTCAGACTGGGAGCAAGTTGAGGAAGCCATGGGCAGGGCATAGGGGGAAAGTGTCTTTGGAATATTCTCCCTAAGGGAAGGGATTGGCTGTGAGCCAGACCCTAAAGAGCCCTGTCCACCCCCGGGAAGGGAAACCAGCTTCAGCTGTGCCTGAGTGAATACTAAACACAGCTTTTCCCTCATAGCTATCATCAGCAGCACCAGCGGCAGCAGTGGCTATGGCTTACGTCCCAGCACTGTCAGTGGTGGCTATGTAGCTAACAGCACCAGCTGCATCTCTGGCGTGTGTAGTGTTCGTGGTGGAGAAGGCAGGAACCGGAGCAATGCCAGTGATTACAAAGATACCCTGGGAAAAGGCTCCAGCCTGAGCACCCCCTCCAAGAAGGGCAGCCGGTAGAGAGGGCTGTCTACGCCCTCCCTAATCCTAGGGGCCCCGTTCTGTACCCCAACCTACTGTCCACCCACCTCCACCCTGCTGGTCCTACCCCTAAGCCCCTCACCAATCTAGTTCTCCCATCTGTGTCTTCTGAGCCTGGTCAGGTCTGGACCACCATGGCTGGCACAAGACCTCCGCAAGGCCACCTTCTTGGCTATGGTCCCCCCTGCCACACAAGTAGCTCAGTCTGGCTCCAGCTTGTCCTCCTCTGCCAGCCCTGTCTGAGTCCTATTATACCGCTGGGCTCCAAGGGCCTCAGACTGATGCCCCTCACACGCTGGGACTTCTTCTCAGTGCCTGTCTCCTGGGGACTGACTCTGTGTTCAGGAGGAGGACTGAACGAACACCAGGCAACAGTGACCCAGGCCCATGCCATCCTGACACAGCATCATGGTTCATTCTGAACAGGACCAAGCACAACTCTGGGTCTCTCTCTTCACTCTTCTGTACCCAGAAACACAGAAGAGGGACACCTTCACTTCCCCTGTGTTCTTTAAGGCCCTTCCTGTTGCATCCTCAATAAACAGCACAATCTCATGGTTTTGCCTCTGTGTATTTGAAGTGTGCATATGCACAATTCAGGTGTTTATGTCATCATGCTCATACATACACGACACAGATGTGCACACATGAATACACATAGCACAAGCACTGACACACACAAGTGCATGACTGGATACTGCCTATGTAGCCTGTGTTTCTAGTTCAGTTTTCTCCGTAGATCAGAAAAACAAACTCTGAGCACCAGTGGCTAAAGGAAGAGAGAGAGTCCTGTAGGGACAGCAGGCAATGGAGTGGGGAGCAGAGTTTGGGTTGCTGGGGAGCAGAGGAGATGAGATGTACACAGCTTGCTTTGTAGCTTTTGATGGACACATGAACTGTGGACAGAAATGACCACTGGATCTATCCATTCTGCTGTGGGTTAGCAGAAGTGGGTGGAGCCGGTGTGAGTACCATAACCTGGGCCCTTGAGATGAAAAAGAAAGTGGATAGCAAGTTCTTGGGAGTCAAAATTGGGGAGGTGTAGAGTGAGTTGTGGCCCCTATGGGTCAGGGTAGACTGACTTACAGCAGTTGTCCAATGGGCACCTCCCCAGACACATGTCTCTGTTGACCCAAGGGACAGTTGTCATGATAGCCAGACCTGCAATGTGGAGAAGAAGGGTGTAAAGAGGTGGAGGAAAATGATCCTCCAGAGTTCTCTGTCTCTGGCTATAGAGGGTGTGGAAAGGGAGAGAGTCAGGCAAAGTCTCTACAGTCAGCAGGCATCAGTCCCTTTTCAGGGTAGCCTTGCTCATGGCGCTGTTTGGAGGAGAGCGGAAGGTCTCAGTTGCAGAGAAGAGCCCTTCAGGTCTAATGGAAAGAAAAGGCAGTGGAATGGCAGAGGGAAGTGAAGGTCTGGAAGAAGGGCTCAGTGGACTGGGTTGGTAAAGAGATCTGTTGGTCTCTCAGTAGTTCCTGGGAGGAAATGATGAGAGGATTCAGAAAATAAAGATAAGAGATAACAGCTGGGGTCAGGTGGTGGACCAAGCCTGACAGGCAAGGTCCCAAAGCCCCCAGAAATAGTAGGAGTATTTATTTATACCTTTACAAAGTTGCAAGATACAAGGTTGTCTAGCAACCAGTAGCCCACAATGTCCAAGCAGCATGTTTTTCTCAAGACCTAGGTAGCTCATCTGCTTTAGGCAATGCGGCCTCATCCCCCCCCTTCCACACACGATCAATTTCCATCTTCAGCAGCTCCGCATGGGTTGGCAGCTTGAACATTCAGAGTATGGCTATGGTTCAGGGCAAGGTCTCGAGACCTCCACCATCTGGTAGGCACTGTCAGCCAGAACCATTTTTTGTCTCTCTCTGGGCTCTTGGCTTAGAAGTTCATGCGGCTATCTAGCATGTGGAGGTGGAGGAGAAGGAGGGTGGCGAATCACCCTTTCCTGGGTTGGAAAGGCAAGTGTGTGTGTGTGTGTGTGTGTGAGCATACATGGGCACAGACTCTGCCATCTTCTCAGTGAAGGCCACATTGCCTGCTGCCTCTGCCGCCACACTCCCTTTCCAGTAGTAAAGAGTGAAACGGGATGGCAGGAAGAACATTTACATCAACAGGCTTAAAGAAATTGCTACATTCTCTAATTTAGGGGTGGAAATTCTTTAGATGCTGCTGGTTCATCACCCAGATTTAGAGAGCGAACAAGGAATTCTTGTACCTGTCCCTGTGCTCCACGGCTCATAGGGATTTCCTGGGAAGGCAGAGTTATCCTGGGCCCTGACTCTATTTCCTAATGTTACAGAGACTGAGTTGAGCCTCACACAGGACACAGCCAGAAGCCTTACATGGAGTCTGAGGCAGGGACCACACAAGAGGGCCTCACAGGTCTTGGAGAGTTTGGAAAAAAGCTGGGGCTCAGGGACAAGTGAACACTGATGGCGATGAGTGGGCAACATGACCACTGTGACATCTTTTGCAAGTTGATGTGGTTGCTTGGTAGCGTTTGCTAAGAGCAGTGGTTCTCTTTACAGGCCAAAATGTGACTTAGGAACCTTCCAAAGACAATGAAGTTTGACCTCCAAAGTTAGGGAATCAGGCCCGTAGGAGTAAATCCTAAGCATTCATTGGTATGTTTTGAAAACCACAAGGGATTCTAACTAGAATTACTGGCCAGGATGTGATCCTAAGGTTGTATCCAGACCCTAAGAAAGAGAACAGCACAATAATTTAGTAACGCCTGCCATGGCCATAGGTGGAGGAAGTAATGGTATTCTCACACATTGTCTGTTGATCCTTTCTTATCCTATGTGTCACTGTACAGCTCACGAACACTTTCACACACTGACTGACCAAAGAACAGGGATAAGTGACTGGCTGCTTCCATTTTACAGAAGAAACAATAAGAGGATCTTACAGAAATACAACAGGTATTGTGAAAGGGAAACAAGCTATTCAAAAGGGAAGAACAGCTGAGATGAGGGTAAGGAGAGAAGGAAGAAAGAAGGAGGGGAAAATAGATAGCTGAGACAATTATACTACTAATTTCTATTGGTTGATTGAAAGGGATAGTTAATACTTAATTGTTTGATGAATTTTGCTTGCCTATATCTGTTAGTCTGAACACTATTTCAAAGATAACAATATGCAACATAACAAGTATTGTTGATTTCCCATCACCTTGCTTTGGAATTCTGTATTGTTTTTAAAAATGTTTTTATTTTTTAAAATAAAAAAAATTGATGATCAGCAGTCTTCCTTGCATAAAGACATAGGATGGAAAAACTCCAAAGTTACCCAGTCTACTGCTTGCCTTCAAGGGATAGAAAAGAGAGCAGGTGCAGGGCTGCGCTCTGGCTCACAAGTTTGGGCAAGAGGTTGTCCTTGGTAAAGCTGTCACTTCTACTCCTACCTGGCAGCTTGCAGGAGACCAAACGGAGGATAAATGTGGATATGGACTCAATACTGCTATGCTATCTTGATGGACAATGGCCTCTATTTATCTCACCATTAGGGCAACTGTGACACACAGGCAGAGCTTTTGTCTAAAATCACCTTGGTTATCAGGAGCAAAGCCAGATATGGAGTCCAGATTCCACACACTTTTGAACATGCTGAGCTAGAAAATGTCCCCAGATGGGATAGAAGGAGTTGGGACTTTAGTAGCTTCCAGAGTAGGCGGATGCTGGTAACACACCAGGAGATGACTACTGCGCAGCATGCAGAGGCCTGCAGTGGGGTAAGAAGGGCAGAGAATGTAGTGGGACTAGAGCCTCTCGGGGTGGCTGGGGCAGAAGCTGCAACAGCCGCAGAGAAAAGGCAGGAGAGCTGCGTGGACAGCCTCATGGGGGTTCACATGTGAGAATCAGCTCTGTATGAAGTTGTTCAAGGAGGATCTTTCTTAGCCAAGCCTCTGGTTCCCCGAAGTCCAGGAGGAGCAGAGGAAGGAACAAGGTCTCTGGAGACTTTCAAGGCACAGGCAAAGGATTTTGATTCAGCCTGTGTAGGCATGAAGCCCTTCTTTTTTCTCTCAGTGTGTAGAGACAGGTAGAGCTGGGATTTGGGTTACCACTGAGCTAGTCCTGCTCTCTCTGTGCAGGGCATAAGGCTGCTGGTACTCTCCAGTCATGCTTGTCTTGGTTTTCTTCCGTTGTTCAGTTCCTATCATCTTAACCCCAGGAGTGCATGCAGGGGCTGGACAGTCGCAATAATCAGATGCCATTGCTGAGCTTTAGAAAGGGTACTTGATGTAGCCTGACCCAGCTTCTGATTCCAACACCACTGTTCCTTATGTTTTAATCTTAGTTATCATAACAATGCCTGACAGTTTACCAACCCAGCCAGCATGAGACTAACCAAGCAAAGGTCTACTGCATGCATCCAAAATGTAAAGTGCTCTCCCAGGGCAAGGAGTTTCTCAGGATGCTGTGACCAACTTTCTGGGATAGCGTTTCCCCTCATCCTGCAGGAGGGACTATATTGATGTCCTGGGCCTCAGTCATATCCATGTTTCTGCTCAGAGCAAAACCATCCCCTGGACCAGCTGCATTATGATAGATGTATGTACCCAGAAAGGGGAGGCTTAGACCCAGGCCCTGTAAGTCCAAGGAGACTCTGATGGCTTAAAGAGAAACAGGTATAGCTCTAAAGTCCAGACCTAAAGACATCAGGCAGAAACATTAGTAAAAATTGGGCAGTAAAGCTTACATAAATGGAATCTTCCTTGACCTTTTGAAAGATTTCCGTGGCATATGACATTGGGATGAATGCCAGGGGTACTGGCTATAGAAACTGAGCCCCTGAAGCCATGACAGGGCGGAAGCAAGAGATGGGCAGTGGGAAAGATGGAGACATGGGTAAAGCAGGGTATCTTTCTCTGAGGGACCTATGTAGACAAAACTCAATATAGAATGAGCAGCTTTGAAGTAGGGGTGCTCCCAGTGCTGAGGTGTTCAAGAACAGCACCGATGTTTTACAGGTGTTTAGGGGACTCAAGAGAAGGATGGAGGTCTTGACTAGACCCGTCCTTCCTAAACTTGAATTAGTATATGAGTCTTCTGTGCTCTTGTGACAATGTACTTTGTGACTGAGTAGGTCTGGTGGTGCCTGAGTCAGGTGGTGCCCATTAAGCCATCCCATGTTGCTCTAAAGACCTCACTTTGAATAGCAGAGGACTTGATGATATCCAAGATCTCTTCCAACCCAAGAACCCAGAGTGCTACAGTGGACTTCTGCTGTACTTGGCTATGAAGTCCTAACAAGAAGTTTTACTAAGGAAAGCCAAACCCTTTAGAGGGAATGAAAACAACTTCTATCGGAAACAGGGTTTGCAGATTCAAGGCTCTGTTTTTCCTTAAGCTTTACTATTGGAAACAAAGTACATAATGGGACAAACCCATTTGGGCAGCTGAGTATTTTCCTGGGGTTTGGGACTGTGCTTGGGGAGAGGTAAGATTTGGAGCGGCTCTTGGCAAAGGGGTGATTGACCTGCAGTAGAAGAAAGACTGGGAAGAAAGATAGAGCTGGCTCCCAGGTGTCTGCCACACCTGTGGAGTTGATTCTGCACAATATGGAAATAGGGCAGAGTTTTAAATACTGCTAGATTTATGTTTGAGATGCTTTATTGTGGCTTTAGTAGACAGTGGGCTGGTTGGGCTCAGAGCAGACGCAAGAAGCTGAAGTGGATGCTGCATGGAAATTCAGGAGAGACCACTGGTACCCACCTTCCAGACTTCTGCTATGATAGATTGGCCAGGGGAGGGGAGGATGTTTTGGGTGCTCCTCCTTCAGGAGCAGATGATTTTGCTAATTATCTGCTACTGTGAAACATATTACTCCAATAATGAAACAGTAGCCAACATTTCCCACCTCACCCAATTTTTCTAGGCCTGGAATTCAGAAGCAGTTTGGCTTGAGGCTCTGTCTAAGGGCCTCTTGTGGTGTGATGTTGTGGTCAAACTTTGGCTAGGGCTGTGGTTCTGCCAACACCGAAGAGCTGGAGGGATCTCTTTTCAGATGGTCCCTCATAGGCTATCAAGGTGATGCTATATCTGACAATAGGCTACAAGTTCCCAAGGGCCTCTTGATAGAGCCACTTGAGTATCCTCCCAATGTGGCATCTGATGTCCCCCAGAGCAAATAGCCCAAGGAGGATGTAGAGGGAGCCATAATGAATTATGTGCTCTAGCCTTTGGAAATTACACTTTGTCATTTTCACAATAGCCCCTGGGTCATAAAGGTGGTGTCTTATCTGGTGTGAGGGCAGCTATAAAAGGATGTGAATTCCAAGAGGCAACAGTCTGTAGAGCTCGTCTACAGTGCTTGTGACAGATGAAGGGGTAGGAATCTAGGGAGACACTGAAGTTTCCAGCTTGAGGGCTGGATGGGCAGGAGTATAAAGGTGTCTGGTAAGGGTATGAGCAAGAAGAATGGTCAAATATTTCTTGAAGGCATTCATGAATAGGGGATTTTGATGACATCTCGTCCTCTGCAGTGCTAGTGGAGACCCTGCTGCAGAGTCTGCACCATATTGGCTTGTGAGGAGATGACTGGTGGCCTTGGAGATGACCTTTGGTGTCCAATTCTGTTCTCTGTCCTGTCACTCCATTCCCAGGCTCTAGGCAAGTTGACTCTCACTTCCTGGCTTCCAAACCTTCCAGTTTCTCATTATATGGTTTTTACTTCTATGAATTTAATGATAAATTCAACTGTCCAAGAAAAGGTCAGTTCTGGGGTTAAGATCTGCTATGCAGCATTTGTGGGCTGAGTCAGGTGATGCCTATCAAGCCATCCCATGTTGCTCTAAAGATCTCACTTTGAATAGCAGAGGACTTGATGATATCCAAGATCTCTTCCAACCCAAGAACCCAGAGTGCTACAGTGATGTGAGGATCCAGGACAGAGCTGTGGAGCACATCCAGATGGAGAGAGATGATCCAGTAAAGGAGAGGTCAGGACAATGGATGGGGAACCAGTATGGGGTCAGGAATGATCCTAAGGAGTACTCAAGAAGAAAAGGATCAGACTCGGGGTGGTGGAGTGTATCTATAATCCCAGCAATTGGGAAGTTGAAAACGAGATAATCACTACAAGTCCAATCTACATAGTGAGACCCTGTACTGTAGACCCTGTCCTAAATGCAGAAGAAGAAGAAGAAGAAGAAGAAGAAGAAGAAGAAGAAGAAGAAGAAGAAGAAGAAGAAGAAGAAGAAGAAG
>PVJA010021910.1:0-34939 GCA_004027025.1 Myocastor coypus
CAAAAGTGAGCTCAAAGCCAGCCTGAGCTGCACAGTGAGACCCTGTCTCAAAAAGACAAAAAAAAAAAAAAATAAAAAAATAAAAAAATAAAATAAAATAAAATAAAACAAACAAACAAAAGTTCTGAGCCAGGCTCACGCCTGTAATCCCAGCACTCGGGAGGCTGAGGCAGGAGGATTGGTGCGAGTTTGAGACCAGCCTGAGCTACAGAAGTGAGCTCAAGGCCAGCCTGAACTGCATGGCAAGACCCTGTCTCAAAAAAATAAAAAAACAAACAAACAAACAAAAAAGTTCTGAAACAATAAAATAAAATTAAATTTAAAAAAAGAATTAAAAAAAAAAAAAAGAATGACAAACTTTGCCAGCCCAGCCCAGCCCCTGGGGTGTGCTGAGATGGCCATTGAGACTGGGTGTGGTGGTGCTTGCCTGTAATCCCAGCTCTTGGGAGGCTGGCAACAGACAGATCACTATGAGTCTGATCTAGCAGTGAGACCCTGAACACCTGTAGACCCTTCCCTAAAATACAAGAAACAAAACAAACAAACAAACAAAAATACTCTTAGGACTTTTCTAGGTAAATGAATGCAACTTGCGACCATACTCATAAGTGAAATAAATAAGACTCACGCGTGTATCGTACCATCGCTCTGGTGTGAGAAACTGAAAGAGCAATTAAGGTCTATAAATGTACAGCAGACGTTGTGAAATGGGAAGGAACTGTTCAGAAGGAAAAAGGAACTAGGATGGGTGAAAGAAAAGGGACAGCAGGGAAAAGGAAGAAATGCAAGCCAGTTATATTTTTAGTACCTCTTAGTTCATTGAAGAGGATGGTTTGTAGTAATATCCAGTAGAAAAATGTTTATGTCCATGTCTTGTACCCCAAACTACTATTTTAAAGATGACTACTTATTTTGTTATGAAATTTTGTTTTGCCATCTTCCTTTATTTCCTTCTTTCTTTCTTTCTTTCTTTCTTTCTTTTTTCTTGTCTTTTTGAGACAAGGTCTCACTATGCAGTTCAGGCTGGTCTTGAGCTTACTTTTGTAGCCCAGGCTGGTCTCGAACTCGCACCGATCCTCCTGCCTCAGCCTCCCAAGTGCTGGGATTACAGGTGTGCACCACCACTCCTGGCTCTACCATTTTTCAATAAAATAAAAAATATTTTTTAAAAAAGAAAATTAAATACAGATATTCCTTGATTTATCATGGAATTATATATGATAAATCCAATGTGAGTTGAAAATGGCATTAAATTGAAGATAAATTTCATGTACCTAATCTACTAAGCATCATAGCTGAGCCCAGTCTACCTTAAACGTGCTTAGTGCCCTTGCATTAAAATACTTCTGGGCGAAACTGGATAAAATTGTGTTTTGTAACAAAGCATTGAATTATTCCTTGGCTGACAAGTAGCTGTGACTGTACTGCCACTGCCCAGCATGGGGAGGGACTATCAGGGCTGAGATCACTAGCTCAGGAAAAGGCCAATATTCAAAATTTGAAATAAAGTTTATTTAATGTATATTGCTTTTGTATCACCATAAAGTTGAAAAATTTGTGCACTGAACAGTTGGGGACCATATGAATAAAGCTTAGGATCTTTTGGCCACTCTGAATGTCATATATTTTATATTTTTTTGATTAAAAAGTCACTTAGTTATTTGTAGTAATCCTGGCCTTCTGTTGTGGAGAACACGCAGTTGGCACACAACAAGATATGATTTGCTTTTGGTACAGGACACGTGGAGAAAGAATCTAAATGAACATAGCTCATTGTAGAATATTGATCATTCTAAATATTATCCGATAAATAAAGCACTACACTAATCTTCTGCAATGAATTCTGGCACCTTAAGAGGTTTCACTGTACACCTATGAAGTAGTTACAGAACTATTCTGACCAACTGATAAATAATAGCAATTTTCAGATATGCTTAGGCAGCAGCCTTTTTTGTTTATTTATTTTATTTTTATTTTTTTTAATTTTTAATTTTTAATTTATTTGTTTTCTTTCAGAACTTTGGTTTGTTTATTTATTTACTTTTATGGCCGGCTCAGCCTGCCCTGAGGGCAGGGCTGGCTCAGCATGTGGTGCCGGGGATTGAACCACAGTCCCTGCAGCCGCCTAAGCTTTCCTAAGTAGGTGCTTTAGACCACTGAGCCATCCTGCCGGGTCCTGTTTATTTATTTTAAACGAGTTGTCTGGTCAGTAAGAGATTCTCATCAGAGACAGGCAGGCGGGTGCCCATGTCTGGCAGCTCATCGAGTAGGCTGAATGAGGAAGCTGCCGGTCTTTCTGCAAGATATAGGACAGAGGGCGTAGCTAGTCGGTGCGCGCATGCTCCTTCTCATTTGCGCAGAATCAGGAACGTGGGGTCTTCACACAAAGCCCCAGCAACACAGGCCACCCCTCGGCTGCTAGGGCGGCGCCTGCCCTTGAAAGCCCGGCACTGCTGGTGGGAACAGAGCACACGTGGAGAGCAGGGAAGGGATAACTTCGGGAGAGGTGGTTTGGTCATAGGAGTCAAAAGAGAGAAGCATAGATGCCTTTAATTGAGAGGTTTTGCAATTTCTGTCATCACATGGCTCAAAGATATGCATTGATGTGTCTGTTTTTTTTTTTTTTTTGTTTTGTTTTTTTTTGGTGGAACTGGGGATTGAACTGAGGACCTTGCACTTGCCAGGCAGGCACTTGTGTCCCTGAGCTATCTCCCCAGCCCCTGATGTGTCTGTTTGAAATAGAAATGAGTGCTTATATTTGAAATAGAAAAAAAAAGATATGCTATATAGGTTATATAATATTAATAAGACCAGGGTACATCTATATAGTTTTTTTTACATGTAATTGGTATTTCAGTTGTTTTCTTTTTAGTATGTGTTTGCAGTGGAAATCTTTGTATTTCTTGTGTGAAGTAGGTAGGAGAGTGCAACACGTCTCCATTTTTTAAAATCCCTTTTCCTTCCCCTGTCTTCATCCCTCTTTTTTTCTCCTTCATTATGTATTTGGTATAAGGTCTCACTGCACAGCTGGACTCATAGTGATTCTCCTGTTTTCAGCCTCCCCAGCGCTGGGACTGCAGGCATGAGCTACTACATCGGTCTCCGTGGCCAGATCAGCATGTTCTGGGAGCAGGGCTATCACAGCATGCCAGACCAGGAATCGAAACTTGGTCCCTGCACTTGCCAAAGCAGGCACTTAGTCTGCTGAGCTATCTCGTTGGCCCCCTCTTCATCTCTTGATCCCCTTCCCCTTAACTCCCTACTTCCTGTTAGCCATCTTTTGTTTTACTTTTTATTTATGCTTTATTTTTCTCATATAATAAAGACCGTGTGGTATTTAAGCTTGCGGGTTTGGTTTATTTTGCTTGACATTATGGTCTAATGGTGGAATGATTTTCCCACAAGTGCCTCAAGTTTATACTTCTTGACAGCAGAGTAGTACTCCACCATGCATAAAAAACCACATTTTCTTCTCTTTTTTTTTGTCTTTTTTAGACAGGGTCTTGCTATGCAGTTCAGGCTGGCCTTGAGCTCACTTTCGTAGCCCAGGCTGGTCTTGAACTCACACTGATCCTCCTGCCTCAGCCTCCAGAGTGCTGGGATTACAGGCGTGCGCCACCACGCCCGGCATAACCACATTTTCTTTATCTGTTCTGTATGTGCGTGGCCATTGCTTCTCAGCCTTTTGGCTAAGATCAAGTGTATGTGCGTGGCCATAATCTTCTACATGTATGTAAAAACATGCAGTTACGCACATGTACATGGTCTGCTCTTTACTTGCTTTTTTTCCTTTGTCCCCTGATAGCCTTTATTTGAGCAAGTATTTGGGCAAGTGCAGCTTGCTAGCCCAGCTCGCTGGGGCTCCCTGGCATCTAGCAAACATAGAGAGGTGTGCAGTCTCTTGTGGGGACAGCTGGACTGGGGCAGGTGTGGGGAGTGGAGTTGGCCTGGGTGGGGGAGGCTGGGGCCCTTCTACCCTGCTCGCAAGGGAAGAGGAAGTGCCCTTTTCTTCCTTGACTATTTTCTCTTTTACTTTCTCTCCATGGGGAACAGAACTTTCTCCTGGCAGCCGCCTACGTTTCCGATGCCCAGTACAACAGAAATGTTCACTTCCAAACGTCCCCTCAGGCGATCAGGTAATTGAGATACGAATCTGTCCCGGGAACCACCTGCCCACCAGCCCCGAGTACTCTCGAGGGTGAGCCAACACTCAAGACATTGCTTCCCAGACAGTTTAGAGGCAGGCCCAGGGCACAGCATGTTTGGATGAAAGCCAGCGCTCGCTGGTGAGTTCTGGGAGCCAGGTGCATTCCTGTGGCGGAGCCAGTAGCACACCGTGTGGGACACGGGACTGAGCTAGGCACTTGTGCTAAACACATCACTGCTTTGCTTCTTAGGGAGCCTGGTCTTCTCACAGTCACCCTAAGTGAAAACGAAGCCTTTTGCTTTCCCCATCAGGCTCTTTTGATGCAATCCACTTGTTCCTTCTTTTTGTGGGAATCTACATTTTTGTCTTTCACCCCTTAAGGATTGAGCTATGGCCAGCATTTGGTCTAGAAGGAGGGAAAGAAAGCATTTCTTAGTATCAGGTCCCAGTGAGGTGTCTCCAAAAGCAGTGAATGTCCAGTCCCTGGATGCTCCCAGGCAGGTGTGGGGAGCAGTCTCCACCCCAGGAAAATAACTCCATGGCCTCCAGGTCTATTTGGGGTCTATCCTGATAAGATGGAATAATGCACAATGCAAGTAATCAGCTTGGATTACTGTACCACGTAAGTTCAGGGCACTTTAACTGAGTTCACCCTGCATCAGTCATTGGCCCAGTCTAAAGAGTACTGTCTGTCCCCCAAATCCCGTGATAAGGGAGCTCATCTGAGCCTAAGACTAAGAAAATGTGTTTTGAGATGTCAACATATTTTCTGCTAATGTTCTATAGTATGAGCTCACTAACACACTGGCCCTGTTCCCTGGAACTTCAAGGAGGTGTGGATAAGCCATAGCTTTTTTTTTTTTTTTTTTTTTGTCTTTTTGAGACAGGGTCTCACTATGCAGTTCAGGCTGGCCTTAAATTCACTTTTGTAACCCAGGCTGGTCTCGAGCTTGCACCGACCCTCCTGCCTCAGCCTCCCAAGTGCTGGGATTACAGGTGTGTGCCACCACACCCAGCTAGCCATAGCTTCTTCATTGCACCTGCATTAGTCTTTTTTATTTTTAAGTTTTTGTGGTCCTGGGACTCAGGTCCAGGGCCCTGCGCATGCTACACAAGTGTTCTTATCACTGAGCCGCACCCCAGCTCCTGTCTCTTTTTGACTGTTATTAGTACGTGTTTTCAGTACATAGTGATTACCTGTACCATAGGGCACTGCTATGCATACATGACACATTTCAATTCCCCTCTGTCCCCCTTTCGCTCTTTTGTCCTTAGAGAGAAGCCCAGATGCTGCTTGGTGCCTGGCCTGCAGTTGTGACCTCCTTTATTCTTTCTTTTGCAGACTTTACTGTCTTTACAACCACTGGAGCATGCGAGCGGCCACGTACCTCTTCATCTGGGTGGACCTCTCTCTGGCCCTGTTTGAGAAGCCTGCGCTGTTCCCACTGCCTTTTGCGGTGAGCCTGAGAGCACGAGGTGTCAGCCAGACTGTATCACAGACTGACCTGGGGCCTTGTTTTCCTCAGATTTCAACAAAAAGGAATTTCATTTTATTGTTTTCGCTGGGTCTTTGAAGAGTTCGGCCTGCCTGTCGGCTGGTGCTTCAGTTAGCAGGTGTTTTGCAGGCAATGGAAGTTCCTTGTCTCCTGTTCACCCAAGAAAAATCAGATAGAAAGCATGTTGTAGGAGCATAGTTAGCTGATGTTAGATAGATAATGTCACCATAGAGCAGTGTGGTGAGCCTCTTAGAGCTCTCAGTGCTACAGCCCGCAGCAGAGGGTGTGTCACAGACTTGCCACTGCTGTCAAAAACTGCATGGGGTGAGACACATCTGCCACATTTTAAGCTTTACTTCTAGTCAGAAACATTATTTTCTGGTGATTCCTAGGGGATCAGAGGGCGCTTTGAGTATTGACGTATTTATCGGTTTAACCAGCTAATCCAGTGGGTCTAAATGACAAACCAGAGACCTGCTCACGTCGCTACTTGACTGGTCACTCACCTGTCTTCCAGGCTGTCATTTGCCTGGCCCCTATTGTCTGTTGGGCACTCAGACAACTTCTTCTGTGTGCTCCCTAAGCCTCATAATACCTTCCAAGGTTGTTATTATCCCTCTTTCATCAGAAAAGTCTATTACCTATTCACTAGATGAGCGAGCTGAGCCCTAGAAGTTCTGTCTCGCTTGCCCAAGGTCACATGGGAGTTGGGTAGAGATAGTCCAAGCAAGGGGACCACACAGCCTCTTCTTTATTCTTCCATATCTCAGATACCTGTGGCTGTGTAACAAATGACCCCAAAGCTCCAATGCTTATAGTTAGGGTCAGAAAACTATGCCATAGGCCAAAGTTGGCTGCTGGCTCTCTTTCTATGGCCTGTACCCTCAGGATAGTGCTATAAACAGAGCATCTGTGCTCCTGCCTGGCCCACTGATTGCTAGGAACCTAACCCCCCATGTGAGGGCCCTTAGGGGCAGAGCCTTTGGGGGTGATCAAGTCCAGAGAGTGGAGTTTTCATGAATAAGGTAGGAGTCCCAGTCCTTTGCGTCCCGTGTCTCTTCCTTCATGTGTGGACACCACAAAAAGAAGGCTGCCTAGAGGCCTCTGGGAAGTCCATTCCGAGCAGGAACTAAGTCTTCCAGCACCTTGATCTTGGATATAAGCCTCCGGAATGGACAGAATTCAACAAATTTCTGTTGTGTATAGGCCACCTAGTTTACAGTATTGGACAGTTCATATTTTGTGTCACAAAACCTAGCAGCATGGTTCCTGGGAGGCTGCCCAAGCAATGTCCCCACACTTCCACATGGTAAAGATTCTGTGGGGTGTGAATTCTCTGGATAGAAGGCACCTAGCCTAGTGCCTCTTTACAAGCACAACATCCACAGAGGCAGAGCCGTGCTCCACAGGCCCAGTGTCAATGCCACCTGTCCTTCCCTAGCACTTGCCCAGCCCAGCCAAGGTGCAAATTCCACAGGGTGGTCCTCTCAGCCACTTGCCTTTCCTGTGGGTTATCAGTCACAAGCAGCTTCCAGTGCTCCTTTAGCCACAGTGTCCCTGCTGTAGTCCCTGTGTTGAATGCGTCAAGGGGTGGGGTGCCTGTGGCCTCGTTCTGGTATTTCCACTTGAGTCTTGTTGTGAGCAGAGGTGTCTTGGAATTGCCCCAAGCCTGCAAGCCCCCCAAAACTGGACAGAAGCTTTGCAAGGGGCTGCAGTCCCATCCTGGACCCACTGGGTGGAGGCCAAAGGATATGAATGTGTCACCTGCAGCTTTCAGGCCAGAACCATTCCCTCCTTCCTGTCCCCAGAGAGTCTCTCCCCTCCAGCCTCAGCCCTGGGCTTTCCCTCTTTGGAGCTTAAGCCAAGCTGCCTTTTCCCTGTTTCTCCCAACACTGCTGCCATCTCCTTCTCATGGGTGCAGAAAAGTGCCGTTCCTAGGGAGTACACCTAGGTCATCATGGCAGTCACAGGGCCATCCCAATCCACAGTCATGGGGCACAGTTAGCTGCAGGGAGTTTGGGGTTGCGACCCTGTGCCTGGAGAGGGAACTGGTCATGACTTACATGGGTCCCAGTGGCCCCTGCCCTTTGCTCTCCAGCCAGGTTTAAGGTGCAGTGGCTGTGATGTCTAATGAATGAGTCCTCCTCCCCCACTTTCAAACACTTTCAGGAATATCTTTGTCCATTTTCTGTTGCAATAACAAAATGCTGAAGACAAGGTAGTTTATAAAGAATAAAAAATTGTTCAATTCATGGAGGCTGGGAGGTATAAAGAAATTGAAGGACCTGCCTAATTCTTGGAGGGAATCAGGCAGGAAAGGCCGGTGGCAGTAGGAGGGTGGCATGCAGGGATGACTGCCTTGCCTTCCAGCGACAGAAGGCCGTGCTCAATGCTATCCTTTCCTTGCAGGCCACTGCCCTAGCAGAAGTGCTCTGCTTGGCTGTGTTCTCTGCGAGGCTGGTCCACTTTGCGAAGATCACTCCTCCGATGGCTTTCTGGAAGGACACAAAGAACATCTGCATCGTGGTGACCATCATGGTGAGCGCAGACGGCTGTGCTTGGGGGTCTTTGTGAGCAGGGGCAGAAACCAAGGGGAAGGACGGATAGGTTTGTTTTGTTAAAGCAACACCTTGCTATAGCAAACCTGGGAAGTAGGGGACACTGCAAGGAGGCCTCGAATCCAAGACAAAAAGTTACAGTGTGGATATTTTAATGCTTCCAAACTAGTGAAAAAGAAAAGGCAGAGGCATATTTGCGATAAGATGTCAGCAAGACTGAGAGAAAGCAGACTTAGTACCTTACTAGAGAGAAATGAGGCATCTTTCTAGAAGGCTGTTTGGTGGTCCTTCCCCTTCCCTTTCTACCGCTTCCTTCCTTCTGTCCATGCATCTGTAGGACTGGAGATTGAATCCAGGACCTATGCACTGAGCTACCTCCTCAGCCCTTTTCTGTTTTGATAGTTCAGGCAGTCTTAGGAAGGTGTATAGGTAGGGCTTGAACACTCGATCCTCCTGCCTCAGCCTCCCAGAGGGCTAGGATTGTAGACCTGCACCACTGTGCATGTGCCAGGGGTGGTTCCTCTCAAAAGTATGCACTTACCTGTGCATATCCTTGCACTCTGGACTTCCGCTCCTGGGAGCTTATTTTTTAAGAAAGACACATTTAAAGATTTACTCACCCAGCTGGTGGTGGGAGAGCTGTATATGATATTGAGAAATTGGAAACCACTCAATTCCCTGATCATAGTTAATATAGGAAAATATGAAATATAGTGTCACATGTCCATGAAGCCCCTTAAACTGGTGTCAAGGGCACATACGTGTCTGTAATCCAGGAGAGATGCTTATCAGCGATTAAGCAGAAGACAGTGCGGTTGGATCGCATTTTGGTTAAAAAGAAATGGTGGCACTGGGGCTGCAGTTCAGGGGTACAGCCCTCCTTTCTCTATCAAGTATGGGGTCCTGGTTTTGGTCTACAGTTGTACAAATGATAGTGAGAGGTAGAAGAAAGAAAGAATGTTCTATATACAGTGGTACATTGGCTTACAATTTTTTTTTGTTTTGTTTTGTAATTTTATGTATTTGGTAGAGGGTATCACTATGCATTTTGGATTCATAGTGATCCTCCTGTTTTAGCCTTCCCAGAACTGGGATTACAGGCATGCGCCATGGTGTCTGGCCTCAGCAGCTGGCTAGGTATGCCCAGGCCCTGGCTGGCACAACATGTAGGAATTGAACCCAAGTCCTTGCACATGCCAGACAGGTACTTAGACCACTGAGTTATCTCTCCAGCCTTACAAACTTGTTTTTTTTCCAGGGCTCTGGTTGTAAACCGAATGGTCACGAACCAAATAAAATGTCCCCATAAAGTGAACACTGAACCCAGCCAGTGAATTTGAGTTGGCATTCACAGAAAAATCCAGATGGGTACAGTATGTGCCGAGCAGAGGGCACATTCTGCTTCACTCATGGCAGGGAGCAGGTTGTTTGCTGCAGGCAGATTATTCTTTTTTACTTAAAGTTTTTCAAGATACCCTAGGCCAGTTGTGGGGGACTGATGGCAGGCATGCTGCAGTAGGCTGCCTGTTATCACTGAAAGCTCCAACGGGAATCTTCTTTGGCCTCACCGTCACGTGCATCTTTTGCCTACAAACCTGAAGTTAATCAAAGTTTCTGTCTTCCAAGCGTTCTTTCCTTTGTTCCTTGCTAGAAGTCTGTTCTTTTACATATCAGAGGGGAGGCAAGTTCAGTAGGAGGTGGCAGCAGCAGCGTGGATGCAGGTAGCAGTGTGATGGGCAGTAGGGCTGGGGGCCCCTGCCACCTGGCTTCTGGTCCCAGTTCTGCCCCCTCCCTGCTCTGTGATGAGAAGCCATGGGGTTACTCTCTCTGCCTCAAGTTCTGCCATCCAGGAACAGTGGTGTGCTGAGGCTAAAATGAAGTGGCCCCAGAGGGCGCTCATCGGACTGTAAGATGCAATGCTAGCTGTGATTAATGCCTCATCACCTGAGTGACAATAGGCTGTTTCTGAGACTCTGGGATTCCCTTGCTGGTGAGGGGAGTGTGCATCCGCATCACTATTTCCTGTCCTTTGGTAGCGTGGTCCTGACGTGTGTCACCTGTGTCTCTTATAGGTGACCCTGATTGACCTCATTATCTACGGGTCCCTGGAAGCCGTTCACATCCACAGCATTAGATGGACAAGGGCCTTGAGGCCTGTCTTCCTAATTAACTTTCCTGAAAGTCGTCAGGTAAAGATATGGCTTACGATGTGCAGTGGTTTAGTCTTTTGGTTTTTACAGAAAGTTTAATTGGTTTCTCTACATGAAGTGAAATTTTGTCTGCCTAGATCCGAAGGGCTTTCCGAAGCATCCGGAACACTCTACCTGACATTCTTTACGTATGCCTCCTGTTCCTGTTCAGTGTGCTCATGTTCTCCGTGATGGCCTTGAAGCTTTTTGGGGACAGGTGAGTCCACCTCCCTGCTGGATTCTGCCTGTGACTCTCCCATATTTGGATTAAGCCATGGCCCACAGACTGCCACCAAGCACCGTCTTCCTTGTTCCCTACTCCAAAAGTGCCCTAGAGAGGGTTAAAGTATATCAGAATAAACATTTGTTTTGCTGCAGTAGGCTGTCTCTTATCACTGAAAGCTCTGGAAGGTTTGCCATCGCCCCTGGAATCTCACCCAAGCCAGAACCTTCTTTGATTTTTCACTTTGTGTTTTTGTTTCCTATTTAGGGGGCTGAAAACAGCGGAAGGAGCCCCTTACTTCACCAATCTTCTGGAAATAATGTTTGAGCTGTACGTGCTGGTCACCACAGCAAACAACCCCGACATCATGTATGTGTCCCCTGGCCTCTGTTCGTGCATCTCTACTACAGTAACAGAACTCACATTATTAAAAGGAGCTGTTGGGGTGGGCAGCTAGCTCAGAGGTACAGCACTTGCCCCATATGGGAAGCCTTGGTATTCCATGGGCAACACTGCTAAAACAGAGCAGAACAAAACGAAACCAAAGGCAGCTATGTCTGATACGAGCAGGACTAAGAGAAGGAACAATGAGGTTTTCCGACTAGTTGTGTTCCTTGCAAAAATAGTGAAGAGTATAAAATTTTACACAAATCACAGCCTACTCTAATTTAAAACTAAATTTACATGAATTCTTTGAAAATGGAAAGCAACAGGAGACATCTCTTGAGATTCAGCTCTTCAGCAGTGGACTCCACTGCCTATTCTGGGATCTTCATGAAGTATTTTGTTTTGTTGAAATAAAGGCTTGCTGTATAGGCTGGGCCAGCCTTGAACTCACTGTGTAACCTCCCACCTCTGCCTCCTGCCTCAGAAAGGTCCTGATGCTGCTGTGTTATCTTGGGTCTTTCCTTCTAGACCCCAACTGCCAGCCACAACAGCACCGATGACATAGTAGGGGAAGTCCTGTTTCTGTTGGAGGTCCTGACTTAGGTTTCTTGTCCTGCCATAGCTACTCACAGTGCCCCTTTCATTCTCCTCATTCCAGGGTGCATAGATACTTATCTGTCTTTCTACCCAAGGCCATCTAGTATCTGGAAGGGCCCGAGTATAAGGTTTTGTATTTTAGGGTCTCACTATGCAGCTCGAACTCGTAGTGATTTGTGCCTGATTTTGTGCCTCCCTAGTGCTGGGATTACAGGTGTGTGCCACCGCACCCCGACTCCATCACCAGCTCAGCATGCCTAGGGGCAGGGCCAGCACAGCATATGGTGCCAGGGATTGAACCCTGGGCCCTGCACTTATCTAAGCGATCACTTAGTCCACTGAGCTACACTGCTAGCCCTGGCCCTCAGGGGCTGAGTATAAATCCAAGACATACTCTTTGTTCTAATTCTAGGGAGGTGGTTCTCCCTCTGGGGCTTGACTTTCTTACTGTAAAGCAAGTGAGTTAGGTTAGGCAGTCACTAATGCCTGACTCATTTTGAACACCAGCACCTGTACAAGACACTGGAATTTCAGAAGGGTAGATTTGGAGTGAGCTGTTTAGCCGTAAGGATGGTGACGGTTTTGAGGCCCCATGACACAGTGACAGTGAGAGGTGGGTGGTGTCTCACGCATAACGATTGTGCTATGGGAGTGGCCTATGGTCATTCTTGTGTACACTGTGGAACCAGGGCATGAAAAGTCATGCGGCACCATCACTGCCTTCCAGGATGCCGGCCTATCACCTCAGCTGGTGGTATTCTTTGTATTTTATAACCTACATCATCATCAATACCTACATCTTCATGTCTGTCTTTCTGGCCGTGGTCTACAACAACTACAGGAAACACTTAAAGGTATCATACATGGGTCTGGGGCCAGGGGTGGGCAGTGTCTGGGTTGGGCACAGAGGCGGCATGGGCAGGCGCATTCACTAGCTAGGAGGAGGTGTCCTCTGCCACTTGCTCGGGTGGGTCGGAGGGCTTGTGTGGCATCCTGCTCCCCTCTGCTGAGCCAGCCTTGAACTTACCTTGCTATGCAGTTCAGGCTGGCCTTGAGCTTCTTTTTTTATTTCATAGAAAAAAGGCAAAACAGAATTTCTCATAACAAGATGATAGATGAACAATAGTTAATACACTGCATATTATCTTTAAAGTAGCCATTCAGAATATAAGATAAGGGCATAAAACACTCTCCCAATGATATTAGCACAAGCATTTCCTCTCTATGAACTGAGAGACAGTAATAGTATAATTAGCTTGCATTTTTCTCTTTTTCCTTCCTTTCCCCTTTGTCCATCCTTGCTCCTTTCTCCCTCTTAAGAATTACTTCCTATTTCACTATATCTATTGTACATTTTAGGCCTTATTACTTTTTCAGTTTCTCATACCAGGGAGACAATACTATATATATATATATATATATATATATATATATATATATATATACACACATATATATATATGATCTATTTCTTTTCTTTTCTTTTTTTTGTCTTTTTTGAGACAGGGTCTTGCTGTGCAGTTCAGGCTGGCCTTGAGCTCACTTTTGTAGCCCAGGCTGGTCTTAAACTTGCACTGATCCTCCTGCCTCAGCCTCCCAAGTTCTGGGATTATAGGTGTGCACCACCATGCCCAGCAATTTCACTTATAAGTTTGGTCTCAGGTTACATCCATTTACCTAGAAAAATCTCAAGTTTATCCTCCTTTATGGCTGAGTAGTACTCCATTGTATACAAAGACCACATCTTTTTTGTCCATCCTTTGCTTGATGGGCATTTGGGTTGCTTCCAGAATTTAGCTACATTGTGCTTAAGTGGCATGTTTCTTAGACAATTTTCATGGTGGGTCTGAGAACGACTGAAGGGCAAAGCACATAGATACTTTTGTTTTGCAAAATCCTTGGCTTTGCTTGTTGGTCTTGATGCATCCAATGGCTCCAGGATCTTTGCAGTGTCTTGGGTGGGACTGGGGTTGAGATATTCTCCAAGCTTCCAAGCCCTTTCCTCAGTAGGGCCAAGGAGGAAGCTGGGGAGAGCTACAGTGTCTGCAGTTAAGGAGAAGCAGGTAGTGGAGCTGAGTCTCAGGTCTGGCCAGTCTAGTTCTGTCCAGGCTCCTTGGATCTGACCCTGAGGCTATACCTCCTCCGGCCTCTTCCTGCCTCTGATGGGAGAGGCCCTGCCCAAGGGTCTGGTGAACCTTGTATCATTTTCACTGCTGGACAGAACTATTGCTATGCATCCCTCCTCCAAGTGTGTTCCTGAAATGCCCTGGGAAATTAGTCCTCTGAAACAGGCACCACTTGGAAAACATGGCTTTCATGTGCCCAGCCCCACTCATGTTCTCAGGAGTCAACAATGATTAATGCCCAGCCCCTTCTCTTTAAGAATGGACAGTCTAGCTACGTAGTGTGTCGGCTGATGATGGTACCGGGCGACAGACTTATAGGGAGTAGTGATAGAGGACATGGAGGCGGGATCGCTGGTTATAACTTGGAAGTCTGTTGAGCTTCCTCTGTACTGGAAGCTTCTTTGGGGTCAGGCTAGATGACAGCCTGGCCAGCCCCACTTGTCCTTTGGCTTGGAACTACTTTTAACCTTGTTGCACTTCCTGGCTTTATCCCCCTCTTCCTCTCTTTCTGTCCTGACTTAATGAGAGCTCTCCCTATCCCCACCTGTCTCTCTCCTCAGCAGCACACCCAGTCTCCTTCCTTTCTGGCCTCTCCTCCCTCCCTGGGCAGACTGGAGCTTGGAGCTGTCTGCTTCCTGTCCCTCTGCTTCTTGCCACACAGACTGTCCTTCAAGGGCTCCCTCACTGCAGCTGGGTAAGACAAGTGTTGTGGATGCAGACACGGTCGAGCTAAACAGACCTGGAGTGGGGAGGGATGGTGTCCTTTGCTTATCAGCAGACCTTTCAGTGACTTCTCCTGGGATCCTCCACGACTTTGACATATTTGGGGGGTGGAAGAAATGGCTCTTCCTTGAGTCTGCCTCTTAAAACACCCAACCCATTTTTTAAAGAATGAGATCCGCACATTGGCGCACCTGAAGCGTCACAAGATGATAGAGGCGTTCGACATTCTCAAAGTCAAGGTGGGCACAGCGTTTGTGGTAAAGGAGGCCACGTGGAAGCAACTGGCCAAGGCGGTGGTGCCAGACATCAGTAGCTCCCACCTGGAGCTTCTCCTGAGGATCTCCGACGAGGGACAGCAGGGGTTTGTGGGTAAGAAGTCTTGTGCCTCAGCAGTACTGTAGGCATCTCCAAGTCCCAGGATACTCAGGTTCCTTATATAAAATGGCTTAGTGTTTTCTACAACTTACACATATCCTCCCATCATCCTTACATTACCTATAAAACTTAAAATATATATATATATATATATATATATATATATATATATATTTTTTTTTTTTTTTTTTTTTTTAAAAAGGACTTACTATGTAGTTCAGGCTGGCCTTGAATTGACTACGTAGTCCAGGCTGGCATTTAATTCATGGCGATCCTCCTGTCTCAGCCTCCTGAGTGCTGGGATTACAGGCATGTGTTAGCATGCCCGGCTTATAAATCTTGATAGCATACAAATGCTATAGCCCTTGTACTGTAGTGTCAAGGAGTCAAGAGGAAAAGGGTTGGACATGTGCAGTGCAGAAGTGCAGCCCATCCTTGTGTGTGACCATGGTAGGCTGAATCTGCAGATGTAGAACCTAGAGAAAATGAGGGTGGACCTTATTGAACACTTCTGTTTATATTGGCAAACATAGCCCAGCTCCCCGACTCTAATCGCTGGCTCACAATTGGGGTCACCTGAGTTGCGATCTGTTTGTAAAGCAAACGAGGTCAAGACTCACCTACTTTGAGAAAGAAATTCTCTGGTCATGGTTTACTTTATGGCTCCACCTGTGTCGCCGGAAGAAAGTGCCAGTGGGCACCTGGCCTATCAGGCTTCCTCAGTGTGTGGCCTTTATGGAATAACAGGGTCTATTCAAATGTCATCACCAGGACAAACTTGTTTTTAAGACAGAAAAGCAACCCAAAGGGTGACTTTGGGGATAGAATATTAAATTTCACAGGGTCTAGTGATGCTTGCTGGTGGCTGCTGTCCTAGGACTTCTTGGTTAAGAAAAACTTTCAAAAGCAGTTTTAATAGGAAAAGGCTGGGGTTGGAGAGATAGCTCAGCAGACTAAGCACCTGTTTAAGCAAGAATAGGGACCAGGATTCCATCCCTGGCACCACATGCAGTGCCTAATCTGCCCCCAGAGCCACTGAGTCTCGGCATGGTGGTGCAAACCTATAATCCCAGTGCTAGGGAGGCTGAAAATAGGAGGATCACTATAAGTCTGATCTGCTTAGTGAGACCCTGTACCAAATGCATAAAATTTTTTATAAAAAGTAAGCTGAAATGATCACCTACCTCACAGTGGTATCATTTCTGTAGCCAGGGGATGGTGCTATATCTCAGAAATGTCTCACATCCCCCTGGGCCAGCAGTTGCGAGGACAGGTGGATTCTAAGGCTGCCACACACTGAAAGTGTTGAAACATAAACCTAGTGATAACCTGACAAACATAAAACTCATTAGAGTTGAAAGAAAAATAATATAAATACTATCCAAGTATCATTTTTTCCTTAGTGATATTTGCATTTTTGTTGTTTCAAATCCTTAAAAAAATCATTTCTTCCAGCTCAACAGTCACATATAGCATAAAAAGTATGCACATGTATGGGATACCATGTGAAGTTTTAATGCATGTGTATATTACATGTTTTATAATTTTTAATAGGGACTATGAGGCAAATAATCTGGTAGCTGCAGCAAGGGACGGTTGGCTGCAGCCCCTGCATCTGGTATGGCTCCATATGTTTTCCTCCACTCAGTTTTCCTGCATCATGGTTATCCCTGCTGTGTGTTGTCTGCACCTCCTTCTGTGCAGCACGGCAGAGTCGAACAGCTGTGACAGAGCCCATGTGGCCCACACAACCTAACATGCTAACTCCTGGGTGTTTTATACAGAGAGCTCACTGGTGCCCAAGCCACAACCTTAAGCAGCTCAGGGGTGCAAATTCCTTCTTCACACAGAACTACGATGGTCTTCATTTTCTTTGGCCTTTGAATCTTCTGAGTTAAAAGTTGTGGATCCAGGGAGACTGATGATGGATTCTCTGTTGATCTGAGGTTACTTAGTGGCCAAGGATTTTGGCTGGGTGCCTGGCAGTGACCCTATTAGGTTGCCTTGAGCCCTTGTGCTAGCTGTCACCACTGTGCCTCCATAGCCTCTGTCGTAGAGCTCCTATGATTTCCGTCCCTGGATCCTACTGTGTATATCACCCAGTTCTCTGTCTGCCTTCTACCCATGTGGGCTTGGCTTTAGCTTTGCCTGTTATGATGTGCAGACGTGTTTTTCTTCTAACTCTAAGGGCATGGAGCCTCATCAGCTTCTATTGAGTGAAGTGTGTTTTTCACCCAACTCAATGGACTCATGCCCTTTTGTGCTCCTGGCACTGTATGGCATTAACGGAAAAGAGCAACCCGAGTGTTTCAGACCTTGTCTGACTCAGGCCCACCAACAAGTCTGAGGCCTCTTCCTTGCTGGGTGTTTGTTGCTGGTGGCGCTACAACCTCCTCCTTGCGTAAACCATACCATACTGAACCTGCCACCTGTGTACCCTGGTTCTTTGCTTCTTTCTGACAGTGGAAGTGGCCACACTTCTTCTAAGTGAGAAGCTTTCTCCATGTTCCAATCTTCTGCCCCTGTCTTTCCCAGTTGTCTTGATTTGTACCAGCTATGTATGTCAGCAGCTTTCTGTGGAGTTTTGGGAACATTCAATTTAGTGTTCAAAGTAGCAGCAGCAGTGCTTGTGCCTTCTGAGCTCATTGGTTGGTGTGACATTTCTTTATTTTTTTTTTTATTTATTATTTTTATTCTTGTTTCAGAACCTTTGTTTATTCACTCATCTTTATGGCTGGCTCACCCCGCCGCAAGGGCAGGGCTGGCGCTGCATGTGGTGCCGGGGATCGAACTGTGGTCCCTGAAGCCGCCCAAGCTTCCCCAAGCAGGCGCTTTAGACCACTGAGCCATCCCGCTGGGCCCGACATTTCTTTAATTATGCTGTTACTCATAATTCATACATAGTTTGGGAGCTGGCCAGGCACCCTTGCTGAGGGGACAGCTCCCTGGAGTGACAGAATAGCCTGCTGCTGCTAGTGTGGGGAGGAGGGATCTAGCAGGTTGGAAACCAGTGGCTCTGCAGTTGGGGAGGGCCTGGTGGCTCAGGAAAGCACCCACTGTACTTCTGCCTGGGGGGTGCATGAGTTTCTGCGGATGCCATGGGATTTTGTGTTCCAAGGCTTTGTAGAGAAAAGGGAAAAGTAAGCCATGGTTGAAAAACTGGGTCAGGGTGGGCACTGAAAGCATCACTGGGCCACATGAGGAGGAGCACAGTGTGTGTAAGGAGTGGTGCGTGTGAGAGGGCTCCCTTGCAGTGGTGTGGGGCTGTGTAAGGGCAGGTGGGAGGCAGGATCACCTGGTGCTGCCCTCTGCCCTTGGCCTCAGGCCTCTGCTCTTAGGAAGGGGGGCTGTCAGTGTTTAGGCTATGGAATGTGGAGCTGAGTCTTCCCTCACTTGGCTTTACCCTCTAGACCTTACTATCACCATGGCCACGGGTAGTGGGCTCATTTTCTCATTGCAGACAAAGAGAACTTTCTCCGCCTAGCTGATCTCCTCAACATCCAGGTGGTCACCATCAACCTCAGGAAACACCCGCTGGAAGCCTGGGTGCCGCGGGTCTACCAGTCGTCCCTGAGCCTCTGGGTCCAGAGGGTGGTTCGGCACAGGCAAGTGAGATGGGTGGGCCACTTGCCTCCCTAGCTATTCCTGCCATCTGGACTGAGTGTGTCTCGTCTATAGCTGCCCGCTGCTGTGGTTTCTAAGGGAGGCCTGGGAAGGGTTCTGGACACACTGTGTTTGACTTTAGCTACAAAAACCAGATTCTAGGCTGAGTTTCCTTCTAGGGTGTTTCCTAAGGTGCTAGAGAACTGTGGACCAGATGCGCTGTCTGAGCCAGGACAGCTGACCACCCTGAGTTTAGGAGATTCCAGCATCACCAGAATAAAAATGAAATTGGTATCCAACATGACACTTTGGTTTTGAAAACTGTATGGTCAGAGTTCATGAGTTGGCATTGCTGGAAACATTGCTAAGGAGGCCAGTTCATTCCTTTACTTTCAAGCAGACCAACAGCTTCTGGGAACAGCCATTTATCCTACTTTTAGGCTTTCCTTCTTTTTAATATGTGACCCTACAGTGTGCCGTCAGTTGAGGCTCATTCTAGCCACAGTGGCCATTTGCTTATTTTGGCATTTAATGTTTCGAAAAGAGAACAGGCCTGGGTAGTGTACTTTTATAATCCCACCACTCTGGAGGCTGAGGCAGGAGGCTCACCGTGAGTTCAAGGCCAACCTGGGCTCCATGGTGAGTTCAAGGTCTGCTTAGACTACTTAGCAAAACTCCGTGTTCAACAAGAACAACAACAACAAAAGTGAACAGTTCAGAAGTCCCTGACACAAATAAATGTTCCCTTTATATTTGTTAATTACTGACCTTTACATAGAAGCGCTTTGCTGTTAATCCTGACACCGCAGTACCGCTGTGCTTCCTGCAGGGGGAGCCGATGTGCCTGTCTCTTTCCAGGGTGCTGGGCCCTGGGTCTGCAGCATCCCAGTGAGCTCTGGGGTGGCCCCTCTCCTGCCTTCCTATAGCCAAGCACCTGGCAGGGATCCCTAGGGCACAAAGGATAGCGCATGAGCCACTTGGGTCCAGGACTGTAGTTGGGTGGCGACAGAGCTATCATATTTTGTGTACCTGCTGTCTGTCTCAGCTTGGTGAGGAAGATGGGCAGCCAGTCCCTCAGAACGCCAGTGTGCATGTGGGGGTGAAGAGGCTGTTGGAGGCTTTCTTAGTGGAGGACATGCATTTTCTGGGGGCCATCCTGTGTTGACCCAGACCTTCTCCCTGCCCCTAATTCTTGCTAAGCTTTCATCTGATCAGGTGTGGACCCCAGGGGAACCTGGGGCGACAGCTCTTCTGCCCTTTGCCTTGTGCTCTTCTCCTTTTCTCTTGGAGAGGAGGGCTGCACCATGTGGGAGGCCAGTGAATTTCAAGGCTTGGTGGTGCTGGAACCTCCATAGATGAAAGAGAGAGAGAGAGAGAGAGAGAGAGAGAGAGAGAGAGAGAGAGAGAGAGAGAGAGAGAGACAGAGAGACAGAGAGACAGAGAGACAGAGAGACAGAGAGACAGACAGAGACAGAGACAGAGACAGAGAGACAGAGAGAGAGTATGTGTGTGTGTGTGTGTGTGTGTGTGTGTGTGTATACAGCACTCAAGATGTTGTCAGGACATAAACTGGTCCCTTGGGGCTCCTGAACAGAATCATGTAACTTTTGCTGAAACACGGAGTGATGAGATCTCTTTTATTTCCTTTCCCACCAGGGTTTTTGTCTGGGTGTATGATGCCATCATTCTAATCAATGTCATATTCATTGCTCTGGATGAGAAACACCCCATCATTTCCTATGCAGAATGGCTTTTCCTTGCTCTCTATATTATTGAGATCCTCCTGAAATTGTACACATATGAGCCCAGAGCCTATTTTGGAAGGAAGCAGTTCTGGAACTGGTGAGTGGTGCCCTAGGAGGAAAGGGAGTAGCCAAGGGGCACAAGAGGGGACTTCCAGTCACAGATGTGGGCATATGGTGGCGGTCTCCAGGCTCCATCTGCCCAGCTTTGAGGCATCTTATAAGGGATCTTGGGGACAGGGAACATCTGGTTCAGTGAAAGTTGTTATTAACGATGTAAGCTGAGACTGACTGTAGCTAAAATTAGAGTCACAGACCATGGGATCTTTGACTTGGTAATGACCTTTAAAAATAAGACAAATCAGGCATGATGGCCTGGGCCTAAAATCCCTGCAAGGCTAAGGATCACAAGTTGGAGTCCAGTCTGGGAAAACTGGTTACTTAGTGGGACCTTGTCTCAAAATAAAACATAAAGAAGAGCTTGGGATGCAGCTTTGGATAAAAACCCTGTGTTCAGCCTCCAGTAGCAGAAAGTGAAGCAAAACAAAACACCAGGGGCTGGGGAGACAGCTCCGAGGCACAAATGTCTGCCTGGCAAGTGCAAGGTTGTGTTTGAATCTCAGTCCTGCAAAAAACAAAAGAAAAAACAAAAAACAAAACAAAACACACCAGGACAACAAGCAAGTGTGATAGCACAGGCAGGATGACCACACGTTTGACCATAGCCTGGGCAACTAAGTGTAACCCTGTCTCCAAATAAAATATAAAAAAAGACGCTGGGGCTAGAGCTCAGGGCAAAGGCTCTGGGTCAGTCCTCCAGTACTAAAGCAAACAAGTAAGCGAGCAAGCAAACAAAACCCAACAAAAACAAAGAAAAAAATAAGGAGAGAGAGAAAAAAAGACAACAAATCATTTATCTCTACTCTTGTGACACTTCTGACACCAGAGGCATGAGATTGTTTTCCTTACACCAACCAATGGTCTAAGTAGATGTTCTACAGTGGTTCAGTTCTGACACTATCTACCTAGAGTTAGTGTCAAAATTACAGGGATTCTAGGAGTTCTGGCTAGGAGCTGTGAGCCACAGATAAAGATCAAAGATGTATTTCTATTGCCACAGTCTTCGAATGGTCAGTTTAAGGAGACAATTCCTTGGCCTCTTCTTAATTTCCTGGCCAGAAACCTCCACTACAAAGGTACAAGTCACAGGCCTTAGGTTCTTCTCAGCCCATGAGTCCTGGATCTCTGGGATCACTACTCTATAAGCCAGGAAACGTGTTGCAAAGTATGTGTGGCCATGGGGTAGCCTGTCAGAACTGCGCAATATTCTGATGTTTTTCGTCACCATTGTTGGAGTGAAAAGTCCTGACATCATGAAGTGCATCTTTAATTGAGTACTCTGAAGATGGGTCAAGTATCCTTACACGTGCAGACTTACGGTGGAAGACATAGTCATAGGAACTTGCTATTTCCTACAAATTCCTTTGCATGATCCTTTGGAAAATTCAGTGCATGAAAATTGGGTTGTCCAAACACAATGTTTTTGTCCTCATAGTCACCATCCAAAAAAATTTTACAAACCAGGTTTTGGCTGGAACATTGCTTTGCGTAAGACACCAGATACAAGGCTTTCCTGGAGCCTATGGTGCCCTGTTTCCTAGATTCCTAACTGACTTTGCTTTTGCTCCATTAGGTTTGACACGCTGATCATCATCGCAGCTCTGGTGGCCACCTTGGTCACTGCCACCGTTCAGTCAGGTCAGTGCCACGAGCTGTTGGCTTTACCACCTGCCAGGATGGGTATCTGATCACTAGTCTTGTTGAACATCCACCATGAGCTAAGCCCTAGAGGCCACAGAGTGGGACCCCCAGAGAATGGCTAGGGAAGTTCCAAGTTCTCGGGAGTTCTTTGTGTTTAGCTGTGCAGTGCCTTAGAGATTCTATTTGTAAGGCAGCATCACCCGAATAGTCACTTGGTCAAGTCGCCAAAACTGGCTTTCTGTCCGCATTATTGGCCTCTTACCACTTCTACCTTAGTGGCAATTTGCATCCTTTCTACCTGCCACCCTCCTGTCTCTCCCCTCCTCTGGATCTCCCCTCCCCCAACCCATCCCTTCTCCTTCCTGTTGACAGCAGCGAGGATTAGAGTACAGGGTATAGCTTTTAAACATTATGAGATGAATTCTGGGGAAAGAAAGGCTGGTTGCATTGTGTTTTGTACAACCGGCTCCACAGTCACTGCTTGAGGATGAAGCTCACAGCTGCACACATAGTTCTTCAGCTCTGGAGACTAGAGTGGAGGGAGGGCTCAGCTTCTGCACTGCCAGGCGAGGCTTTGCCTTGTGGTAGTAGCATTTTATTTTGATTTGGAGACCCAACTAACCCAGGCCTTGTGCATGCTAGGCACACACTCTACTGCTGAGCTACAGTCCCAGCCTCCATTTTCTGCTACTGAATTGAAGCTTCATGGTTTCTCAGGGTCAGTAGAGTCTCAGGTCCTGCTAAGTAAAAGGGGCAAGCCAGAGGGGCTCCTGAGAAAAATGCAGTGCTAAAGGGTTGTGTTCTTTCCCTAGCAAGAATATATGACAGTCGGCAAATCCTGGATATCGTCTTGATACTGAGGATGCTCCGGCTTCTGAGGGTCATCGTCAGCATTGAGAGGTACAGATGAAGGGAGGTGCAGTGGCTGCACCTAGGACAGAGCTCCCTGCTTTGGCCTCACCCATGAACCCAGAATGTAGCTCATGCAGACAACCTGGAGTTGCTGGGGGCAGCGTGAGAAGGGGCGAGAAGCTGGTGGAGATGGGTAAAGAGAACTAAGATGCCAGCTCCTTGAGGGAATCTGATGGTCACTGTGGGCCCTGACCTGTGTCCGCCTGCATGGTGACTAAAGATGGTGGCTGATGCTAACTCCAGTGTGATACCCACTTGCTTACTAAACCCCACGGCCAATCCTTGATATGGGGACTTTCATATCTCTGGCTCACAGGTGAAGATACTGAAGCACAGAAATATGAAGCTCCATCCCCAGGGGTGGTCCCCTGGAAAGAGTTGGAAGCAGGGTGCACACTCCAGAGTCTCACCCCAAGGTCTAAACAAACCCAGCTGTAGTTTTGTTAGGTCTACATCCTTCCTACCTCTGGGGCCTGGCTCGCCTCTCCAGAAAGTACTCAATTGTTGACTTAAGGCTCCAGGACAGCCTGTAGTCAGGCCTGATTCTGAAGGCAGAAAAAGGTAGAGGAGGAAAGCAGGGGCGGCTGAGTGGCTCTCTAGCCTCAGCACCTATCTTGCTAGTGCAGTTGCCCATAATTCCCTTTCTGATGTTGTTCCAGCCGGCTTCTGTCACTCCAGAGGAAACAACTAGTGCATCACAGCCCAGCTTGATGGGGTGGAGGGCCATGCTGGCAAGCCCTTGAGCCAACTCCTGCCAGCATCTAAGCTCAGATACAGGACGAGGGTGGGGATCCTAAACCCTCCGTGCTATTGGGGTTCCTTTAGCTTTCTGACTTTGCCTCTGCCTGGCATCAGAAATTGTTTTATCCTAGGTTCCGGGTGATAGTGACGACTTTGATGAACATCGGCCCCACGATGCTGACGTTTGGTGGCCTTGTCTTTGTAAGTTGCCACTCTGTTGTTATTTGCTGTGAAATCAGTGCTCGTTCCTAACAACTCTCTGTATGCCTCCTTTTCTTTCCTTTCCATTTTTTATAAATCTTTTTGAACATGAAAAAGAATATCCAAAATGTATTATATGCTCAAAGCATGGGAGTATTAGACTCTAGTAAGCTTTATTTAAAGGACACCCACGGGAGATTGGGTAGCCCAGAGGCTGGGCTCTGTGGCACTGCTCAGATACTTTGGGTCAACACTGTTCTACTTTTTTCGTGGAGCTGTTTGGAACTCTTGGCTGGAGTCAGTGACTGTTCCTGAGAATATGGTGGCACCCCTGCTCACCCTCAGAACAAGGGAGGTGGCTGCCCGTGGGAGATCTTCCTAGGTCTGCATTCTCTTTGCCTTGTCCTTCGGGCGCCCCTTGGTGACTGCTGGCTGCCTCCCACCCCAGGTGGTCTACTATGCATTTGCCATCATTGGGATGGAGCTGTTCCATGGCAAAGTCTGGTTCTTTGACCCAAATATCACCTCACCTGATGCCCTGGTGTGTGGCAACCCGGCCCTGAAGGGGTCAGCATTTGCCCGAGATAAATACTGCAAGAACAACTTCAATGACCTGGCCTCTGCCTTCATTGTGCTGACGGAGCTCACAGTAGTGAACCAGTGGCATGATATCCTTCCGGGCAAGGGACTGGCAGGGGCCTGCTGCTGCTCCCTGGAGGGCCCTGGTGCCTGCCAGATGTCACCTGGGAAGGAGGAGTGTGCTGCACCAGCTTGCTGAATTTCTCAGAGGTCTGCTTCCTTAGCTTCCCACTCCTCGCAGGTGGCTTTGCCCTTGTGACACACCAGGTGGCAAAGCTGTACTTCCTCTTGTTCCACATTGTGGCTGTCATTCTCATTGTTAAGTGAGTAACCTTCTGCCATCCGGGAAACCTGGGCTCTTTTGCAGAAGGGCCGACCACTGGCACTTCTGTTCTCCCTTGTTCCACCCTCACGTAGGCTGTGCATATGTCTCCTTGCTCCACTGGAAGGTGAGCCGTGGACAGGTGGGGTCTCATTTGTGTTGACATTTGTGTCCCTCTGGGTTGGCACCCATGTCTTTCGCTTCACTGTATAATGCACATCTCAGGGCCTCAGAAGGAAACCAGGGTCCTGGGTGATCTTCCCACCCTTCCCCCCAGGACTGAATCACCTCCCATACATGAGCTGTGCCACACCTGCTTTAGCTCACCCAACTGTGGCACCCATTGTCACCCTAGAGAGTCAGTTCCCTTGGCTTTCTGCACTGGTCCTTTGCATTTCCATGGTAGAATGGGAACTGTCCTTGGTGAATCCTAATAGGATGGGCACTCATTCCTGATGCGATGGGCATGTGTCCCTTGGTGGGTTCAGGTAGGGTGAGGACATTCCCTCTGGTGGGTCCTAGTAGAATGGGAATGTGCCCTGGTAGGGGCTAGTAGGTGAGGAATGTGCCCTGGTGGATCCCTGATAGGACAGGGAAATCCTTAAAGACTTCCTCCTCCTAGTGGAATATTTGACTCCAGTTCTTTGGTTCCGTATATGAACTGCACTAACCTAGTTCCTATAGCCATCATGCTTCTCTCCCATGGCTTTCTAAGAGGAGATGGGTTTCTGGGTCCACTCCTTCCCAGAGCCTGGAGCCTGGGTTTCTTGGGGTGACATCCCAGCATAGGGCTACTTAGTCACATTGGTGCTACATTGGCCACCCACAGTCTGTGACTGTGGTCCAGGAGTGCCTTAGGGATGTCCTGGCAGAGGATGGGACCAGAGGAGCCTGAGAAAAATACAGAGAGGCAGAGAGAGAGAGAGAGAGCTGCCCTCAGAGGCTCAGGGAGAAGGTGCTGAGTGCTAGTATGGTAGAGGGAAGAACAAAACTAGGCTGCGGGGGTGCTTCTGCTCTCCTCTGAGGAGCCCAGGAGCACTGTGAGAGCTGTGGGCCTCAAACCAGATGGAGGGTCCATGATGAAGAGTGTTCATTCATTACAGGCCACCAGGCTGGTGTCTTGCACAGATGGAGGACTGGGCTCTTTGTCAGAGACAAAGACAGTCCATAACTCATGGCCAGAGCAATGACCAGATCACCAGTCCCCAAGGCAGTGTGGCCAGGGCAAGACAGAGCAGGTGGTTGTGTAGGTGGTACCTCTGATCTTACCCATGGTTTCTGGTGATCTTCCTCTGGGAGGCAATAGGTATTATTTCTACTCTAAAATGTCAGGACGTGTACACATGGATAGGGAAGGCCAGACCCTCCAGGTCCTTGTGAGAAATCCCTGCCTCTTACACTTATTCTTTCTCAGTATTTTCATAGCGTTCATCTTGGAGGCATTCTTTGTGGCGTATTCATTAGGAAAGAGTGAGATAGAAACTGCCATAGAGAAGAAGATCCAGGAGCTTGGAGTGGGAATCCAGGAGTGAGTAGCCTGTTTCCCTTGGTGACTCAGACCTTGACCACGTTTAACCTGTTAGCGCTGTGCCAGCATCTGGTCTGGCCCTCTATGCCTGGACAGGGACCACTGGGCCATACATGGAAGGCCAGGCAGGGGCTTTGACACAGGTGCTGACCGTGTTCCTGTGTTCTCTTCCCACTCCAAGGGAAGACATGCAGGACCAAAAGTTCGCTGGTAACACAGGTGCCAGGGATTCCAGCTCTGGTAGTGGTGATGGTGACAACAGAATAGAGGCTTCGAAAAGACTGTACTTCAGAATTGCATCAAAAAGTAAGTGTGGACAGATGCCAAGTTAGAGGGGACCTTCTTCCCTGAGCACAGATCCAGCCGCAGCTGGCTTTCAGTGACCCCTCACAGCCTGCCCCTCCTCCCTCCTTCACAGCCACCACTCCTGCCACCCCCACTGACCTTTCAGCTCCTGGTTGCCCGCTCTGTTCCTCCATGCTGCTCTGGGCCTTTGTAAATGCTGTTTCCTTCCTTGGCTCACCCAGGCAGCCCTTTTCAGGGGACATCCTCTCCCTGGGAACTCTAGGAAGACCAGGTGTTCTGTGGGGCCCCTGTTTTGCTTTCTGGGAAGGGGCACTGTCATCACTCAGTGACTGTTTTGATCCAAATCTGTCTTCCTTGCAGATGTGTAACTGTGTACGTGTAGGGTCATACATGGCTCTGTTGTTCTCCAGGGTGTCTTCAGGGTCTAATGGTTTTCCTAGGGCATAGGACCCGTCTTGGTTATTTTTCTCTCATTGCTGAGACAAAATACCCAATACCCCAAATTAAGGAAGGAAAGGTTTATTTAGCTCACAGTTTGTGGAGGTTTCAGTCTACAATCAGCTGGCTCCAAGGCAGCGTGGCCTGGCACAGGGGCACTAGTTCAAGGCTGCAGAAGACAGAAAAGCACTAAGAGCAAAAAGAGGGAAACAGCCTCTTTTCCTCACTTGTACACAGGTTGCCTGCCCATGCCATGTCTGTGCCCTCTTGTTGCTCAGGTCCAGCATGTTTACAAAGTGAGGACCTGGACTCCTGTTGACTCCCTCAGTTGAGTTTGTAAACTTTTCAGTTGTCAAGCTGACACAGTGGGTCAACCACTACCAGGCCTTCACAAGTCTTTGTGTCTGCTTCACTGAATCTCAAGGAATTAACAACTGTGGGGTGAACCTGAGTCAGGCTGATCTTGGTTTGGGCTCAGTCTGGAATGTAGCCCAAACCAAGATTGCAGAAGTGTGAGCATAGGATAACTGGTCCCTCTGCATCCTTCCTCTCAAATCTGGCTTGGTTATAGTGCTTGGAGTTTAGTCTCCATGCAGGACTGTCCTTCAGGAGAGCCTGGGTCGGCCAGGCTGAGGACTCCCTGACACCCCATACCAACAGATCCCATGTGTCCTTTTCTCCTAGAATACCGGACTGTGGATGCCTTGCTGCAGCGTATGTTTGAATCTGAAATTGCTCCCAATGATGAAGGCCCTTCCTTGGAAGAGATTCTGAACTTCTCACCCAGCGACATTTACCCTAAGAATCCCAATTTTGAAAACAGTGCCTGACTGACTATGAACTTGGCGAAGGTCCTCATCCGGAAGCCAGGAGAATCTGCATCCTTTGTTTTGTATGTGCTAGCTGGAGATGGCTTTTCCAGCCCGGCACCTTTTCTGTGCAGATAAGGCTGTGGACTGGCCTTGCCTGTCCTCGGTGGTCAGTTGCATGGTATGGTAAGCCCACTGCCATGTGCTCCACCTGGGGGTTACTCTTAGGTCTGCTCCTGAGGGTCCACACCTGGAAATCAAAATCATCTGCCATCTTTTTCTAAAAATGCTAGCTGGAGATTACTTTCCCAGCCTAGGATCCCTTTTGTGATAAGCTGGATCTGTGAATCAACCTTACCTGTCCAGGTGGTCAGGTCAGGGGCATGATATCGTAAGGTGCCAGTGTGTGCCCCACCTGGAAAGTCCTACTTAGGTCACAGAAGATTGGACAATCTGATGGAGCAATTATGCAGAGCTACACATGTCTGTGTACACATGGGAGACTTCCCTGTGGGTACAGAAAAGCTTTCCATTTATTTTTATATGATATTTTGCCATTCTATTAAACTTATGCTGCATTACAATGTTACATGAATTGTGAGCATTTGAGAAATGACAACTGTTCTGGTGTAGCTTTTAAAGTGATTTTCAAAATGAAAAATATGAATGTGAAAATATAATTGTCATGATAACTTCTTTTTGGAAGGGGTAGCAGTGTACTCTCAAGGCTCCTTTAACTGAGTTACATTCAAGCCTCATACATATGGAGTCTGACGACACTTGCCCCAGATGGGAATCTCCCAGTACCGTGATTTGCTCCCTCTTGGAACTTAAAAGGGACTTAGTTTATTTACTAATTTTAAAAAATTGCAATATATTGGAGAAGTTTTCCATCTTCACATTTTCTCAGTGTGGAGTACAGCTGTGGTAAGTACACTTATCAGTCAGTTTCTGCTATTATATGAAAACATTTGAGATAGTTGAAGATTTAGGTTAATCCTGGCTTCACAGGTTTCAGTCCATAGCAGCTCGGGCCTGTGGCCAGAGCACGTGGAGAGGCAGCGCTCATGGTAGGAGGACATGACAGAACAAGCTGAATATGACAACTAGGGTATAAAGAGGGGAGGGGTGGGGCTCAGTGTCCCTTGCCAGGGTCTCCCCTCAGTGACCTAACTGCCTTCCACTAGCTTCTAACACACCCTAATGGTGCCCCAGGTGGGCGACCGAGCCTTTCTGTAGAGCTTTGGGGAATGCTCACTCGAGCCGCAGCACAGGCGCACCCTGTTGTGCCTCCTGCTCCACCCTCCGGCATCACGACTTTCCCATCTTGCCAAGTGGAACCTCTGTACCTGTTAAAACAACAGCTCATATTCCCACGAGAGCTGGTCCTTTCTCTGCGACTGAGACAGCCATGGATGGCAAGTACACTTGGAGCAGGTGCTTCCCAAATCCTTGGGGCATCCCTCATTCTTCTGTGCTTGTCACAGGCCTCACCCAAAGGAGTAAGGTGAGAGGCTGGTGAGACCTGAGCCATGTGCTGTGTCAGTGTCATGTAGTCACCCGAGCCTGCTTGTAGGAACTGCTCCCTCAGTGCTGAGGGGCCTTCCAGGCCTTGTGCTGTAGGCATGAAACAAGGCTGTGAACAGAACAGCTGCGGGCTGTGTACGTCACAGAGCGCCCCTGGAGCCCATTTCCACATATGTCAACTTAGAACAGTGATCTTCCCAAGGCTGTGAGGACAGAGAGAGGGTGAGGACAGTGTAATGCAGTCCCCTGCTTATGGTCAGTGCTGTAGCAGAGCTTGAAGTTGCTGTTCCTGGCTTAACACCACTGCTGGTGTTGGGCACTGTGGCCCTGGCACCCCACTGTCACCAAAATTGCCAAGTAATGCCTCCCTCCGTGGGGTCGGTGGAGCCCTACTTTCTTCCAGACAGCTCTTTGAATAGCTAACATGTAGGGCCGTGTAACATACCACACCAAATGTGTAGAGCTGCACTTCTAAAAAATTTGCTATGTAATGGACATTTCTGTGTGGTTTTTTTTTTTTTTTTTTTTTTTTTTGAGACAGGGTCTTGTTAGGCATTTCAGGCTGGCCTTGAGCTCACTTTTGTAGCCCAGGCTGGTCTTGAACTCACACCAATCCTCCTGCCTCAGCCTCCCGACTGCTGGGATTACAGCATTTCTGTATTTTAAATTAGCAGAACACGTCATCATTTAAGGAATTCAATCAAGAGATGTGATCAGAAGTCAAAAGCTGGGGCCCGGCAGGACGGCTCAGTGGTCTAAAGCGCCTGCTTAGGAAAGCTTAGGTGGCTGCAGGGACCGCAGTTTGATCCCCAGCACCACATGCTGCGCCAGCCCTGTGCTCAGGGAAGGCTGAGCCGGCCATAAAAATAAACAAAAGCTCTCAAACGAGAAAAATAAAATAAAATAAAAAAAAAAAAATATATATATATATATATATATATATATATATATATATATATATATATATATATGGAGTTAAAAGCTGCTGTTTTTCTCTGCACCCTCAATTCACTTTCCCATGCAGGCAGATACCACCTTTCCAGTTCTCACTGCAGTTTATCTGGCAGTTAAGTGGGTCCATTTGTAGTTGCGTATATTGTGGATATTCCTATGGGACATAATGCTTTATCTCACCTGTATCATGTACTGTATATTGTGGTGCCACCTGCTTTTTCTGCTTACCAGTAACTGGTTCATGGTAGTACATATACATGTATGTGGACTGAGTGTTCCACTCTGGCAAGTTGCATGATTTAAGAATTGGGTGAATAGTAGGCCTGTATGCCGTTTCAAACTGGCAAACTTAAGTTAGGATAGAGTAGACCTGGTTGCACACAGTAGGCTTTGTCTCTTGTGAGCATCTCCACAGTGGTCAGATGCCTGTGGCTGACAGGGGGCGCCATACCGCAGCCCTTGCCCAAGGGGTCAGAGGAAGGGAAGTGACAGGTGCTGCGGCGCGATCCACGGGATCACAGCGTTTCTCCAGCAATTTCTCTGCCCTCAGCCTGTTCACTACACATAGACACCCCGCTGGGGCTGGCCGAAGGCTGGGGCCACGTCCGCGCAGGGCTGTGAGCCTTGCCCTTGGTTGGCTGGGTTTTCCGCTGCTGAGAAGAAAATGGCAACAGAACCTCCGAAAGCCTCGCGTATTAGCGGCAGCAAAGAATTGCTCAACCGACTGCAAGGGTAGAGAGAAATCAGCCCTGTCTCCTCCACGCCACCTTGTGGATTCTCTGTTGTCCTTACAGCCTAGTGGCCCACTGCTTGAACAATCCAGAAATTGTCTGAAACTCTCCTGGATGGAAAGAACCAAAGGAAATGATATATTCTTGAAAAGAAATTTAAAAAAAAGAAAAAGAAAAAGCAAATTAAAACCATAAGAAGATAGCATTTTTACTTTCCAAACTGGCCGAGGTCAAAGAATGCTCTGTCAGTAAAGATGGGGAATAAGGACTTACATGGATGACAGTGCATTTCTTTTGGGGCACAGTGGCAGGTATTGATTCAACTTTAAATGTCTTCTTTGACATACTTTCCCTAGTAAAAATTTATATCGTAGACAGCATAATCAAATACTACACAGCCATCAAAAAGTGTGAGGCCATTGAAGCTACATTTCCCACCACACACTCAGAAGGTGACCATGGTGTAAGAGATACAGTATCTAGAAGTATACATGCAATCAGTTTTGCGAGTCAGAGGAAAATGGGAGTGGTTGTTTCTGGGAGGGGAACATGGTGGCTGGCGATAAAGATGGAGGAAGCAGATAAAGAGAGGAAGCGTGGAGGAAGAAAGGCCAGCCAGGGCAAGGGGGCTCTTCCAGCTCTAGGTCAGTGAAGGCTAAGGTGGATGCCAGAACTTTATAGCTCATTAATGATCTATATAGCTTGTAAGAAAGTACCATTGCCAAGACCTGCAATTTTTCTATTCAATGCTGCTTTTTAAGAAATAGGATTAGGATCTGTTTCATTGACTGCAATGAAGAATAGGTGCAGTAAAGGACAGGCAAGCTGCATTCATAAAACTTTTAAGTTTCTTCAATATACTTTAGACTCCTTTTTAAAAAATCTTTTATTTCTTTGGTATGGTCTTGCTGTGCAGTTAAGACCTGTAGTGATCTTCCTGTCTCAGCCTCTCCAGCATTTGGATTACAGGTGTGCACCACTATGCCTAGTCTCAGTGGCCAACATGGCACTCCTGGCCATTACAGCATGGGGCACCAGGGATCAAACCTGAGTGACTGTGCTTGCCAGGCAGGTGCTTAGACTGCTGAGTTATCTCCCTAGCCCATTTCATTTTTTTGAAGGAGATAAACACAAAACTTTTTTTTTTTTTTTTACAAATGTTTGATTCCAAGAGCAGACACAGAACCTCTCTGCTTTGTATGTTTTGTTGATTTGTGTCAATTAAGATTCATGGATTTTTGCCAACTTAAAATTGTTATTAGTACGTTTCCAGTAGTGAGTAGTTATTATGAGTTGGTATGTGTACGTAACACATGCTAATTTTTTACATCCTTTCCCTCCAGTCTGCATTTCCTCCTCCTAGCCTCTCCTGCCCCTATCTTTTTCCCTTCTATTATTCTTTCTGGAGTAAGATGGAATCTTACTGTTACTTTAAATTGCATTTATCAATAGGCGGAGATGTTCAATACTTTCATTTATTGACTACTTATTGGCATTTCTTCTTCTCTGAGTGACTGTTCAGTTGCCCAGTTTTTGACTGGTTTCTTATTTGGGGAGATGTTTATGTTTTTTAAGTTCTTTATAGCTTAGATCAGTGATAGTGAACCTTTTTGAACTTTCAGTGACACAAATGGCCCCCTATGGTGGGTTTGCCATAAGTTCACCACCACTGGCCTAGATACTAGTCTTCTGAGGAATAGCTGGCAATTTCTTTTTCCCATTCTGTACATTGTTTCTTCACTCTGTTGGTTATTTCCTTTGCTGTGCACAGGCTTTTAAATTTGATGATCCCACTTGTGAATTCTTGGTGTTCTCTTAGGTGACTGGGTTTCTATTCAGAAAGTTGTTGCTTATATCTGTCAAGAGTTTTACTTATACTGTCTTGTAGCAGATTATTTTTGCTTTAATATCTAGAACTTTGACCCATTTTTATTTTAGTTTAATACGTAGTGAGAATGAGTCTACTTCCCTATATAGACAGCCAGTTTTCATAGCACCATTTGTTAAACAGGCTCTCTTTCACTTTTTTTTTTTAAACCCATTGTCAAAGATCACAAATTTAATGTAAGACAAGATATCGATAGCCTTCCTCAAAGAACTGGAGAAAACTGGATGTTAGGAATTGCACCTGCATCCCCTGATGTGTTGCACTGATTCATGTATCTATTTTTCCCCTGTATTGTCATGCTTTAAAAACAAAACATTTTAGCCTTATAGTATAACCTGAAATATAGAATTGATTCTTTCTGCCTTGCTCTTTTTGTCCAGGACTGATTTTTGCTACTTTAGGTCTCTTGGTTCCATTTAAGTTTCAGCAATGTCTTCTCCAGTTCTGTGAGGGAGCATATTGGTATTTTGACTTACATTAAATTTATGTATCAGTTTTGAGATTATGGCCACCTTGACTATATGGATTCTGACTGTCCATTTTTTGATGTCCTCTTTGAACTTTTTCAAGGTGATATAGTTTTCATTGTAGAGGTCTTTTATTTCTCTTACCAAGCCCTAGGTATTTTTCTTAATGCTATTCCCTAATTACATAGTGAATTTATTAGTGTATAAAAATAGTATTTTCATGTTTTGACTATATGTTATAGAATTTGCTTATTAATGTTAGCAGTATTTTGTTGGAGTTTTTTTGGTCTTCTATGTAGAGGTTTGTCATTTGCAAATAATAATTCGACTTCTTCCTTTCTTATATGTGTTGCCTTCCTTCCTTTCCTTCCTCTTGCCTGATTGTGGGGGGCAGTCCTCACGCAGTGGATCAGGATTGAGGGAGGATGGAATGAAAAGAAAGACAGGATTGGGAAGGCTGGATGGCAAATCCAGCAATGAGTTTATTTTGCTTCAAGTTCACATGCAGGTCTTGATCATGTGCCCAACATTTGTCCTAGTTAATCTTAAGTCTTACTGTGTTTCTGGGGCAGAATAAATTGCCAACGCCTAGTTGATAGAAGACTGCACATTTTGGAACACTGAGTCTGCAGTTGGGCCCATGGAGACATTGCTACTGGCAAGCCTGGTTCCCTTCCTGTCGCAGCTATAAAAGCAGGGAAGAGAGTCCAAGTTGTTTCCTTGTTTTCTGTTTTCTGGAAACTGTCTTTCTAACTTTTGTGTAGCTTCTAATTTTCCTGTCAGTTTCTTCCCTATTCCTGATGAGCGCTTCTTTTTTTTTCTTCTACCACTGTTATCTTCTAGTTCTGGATCTCAGGGAGGCTGAACTTTGTTACTGATTACCACTCCAACATTTTCTTTCTCCACATTGCTTTTTAAAACTTTATTTTTAGTAGACATTAAAATAAACAATAAGTGTAGGAAAAAATCAAGGTTCAAAGTGAGAGATTAGTGCTCTTTGGCAGCACATATTCAAAGTGACAGGTTAGTATTTACAAAATGATTTCTGGAGAGTCCACATCTACATTTTATTTTCTCAAACGCTTATATTCCAAGAGCAGTACAATTAGCCTGTTTCGCAGAGTTTTAATCTTGTTTGCATACTGTTCCTGAAAAAGTTTCCTCAGCTTTTGCCTTAACAAATCCAAAGATGGAAGATGATGACAATCTGGTATATTCAACATAGTATGAAAAAATTCATTCCACATATCCAGATGAGGAAGCCTGAGGAGACAAAGCATTAATAATGAACCAAGTGTAGTCTTCAATATGCATGGCCACCTTGCTTCTGCATCTGACTTCTCCATGTGTAATAGGGAAACTATCACTCAAACCCAAGTCAGCACATAAGAATGGTGCAAGTGTATCTACCAAGAAATACAGCAAGCCTACAAATACATGAAGAAATGCTCCCCATCGCTAGCTATTCGTGAAATGCAAATCAAAACAACACTTAGATACCACCTCACCCCAGTAAGGATGGCTATCATAAAGAAATCAACCAGCAACAAATGCTGGAGAGGCTGTGGGGAAAAAGGAACCCTTCTCCACTGCTGGTGGGAATGCAGAT
>PVJA010021911.1:0-19876 GCA_004027025.1 Myocastor coypus
AACGTAGGGCAGGAGGCATTACAATTCCTGACCTAAAGTTATACTACAAAGTTACAGTAATAAAATCAGCATGGTATTGGCAAAAGAATCAACGGAATAGATTAGAAGATGCACAAGCAAATACAAACACACTGAGCCACCTCATTTCTGACAAAGGAGCCAAATACATTTACTGGAAGAAAGATAGCCTCTTTAACAAATGGTGCTGGAAAAACTGGCTCTCTACATGCCAAAAATTAAAACTTGACCCTAGTCTATCATGCACTAAAGTCGAAATGGATTAAAGATCTAAATATTAAAAGAGAAACATTAAATATCCTGGAAGAGAAAGTGGGAGAAAATCTTAAAGACATCAGAGTAGGCAAAAATTCATGGACAGAAATCAAATTGCACGTTTAACACTTGAAAACATCAACAAGTGGGACCTCCTCCAGCTAAGAAGTTTCTACATGTCAAAGGAAATTACCAACAGAGTGAAAAGACAACCCACAAATTTCGAGATTTTAACTAATAAGTATTCAGACAAAGGTCTTCTCTCTAGAATCTACAAAGAACTAAAAACTATTAGGGTTCCAAAATTCAAAGACCCAATCGAGAAATGGGCATCTAGATGAACACACCCTTCTCAGAGAAAGAAGTGTAGCAAGCCTACAAATACATGAAGAAATTCTCCACATCACTAGCCTTTCATGCAATGCAAATCAAAACAACACTTAGATACCATCTCAACCCAGAAAGAATGGCTATCATAAAGAAATCAACCAGCAACAAATACTGGAGAGGCTGTGGGGAAAGAGGAACCCTTCTCCACTGCTGATGGGAATGCATATTGGTGCAACCATTATGGAAAACAGTGTGGAGGATCCTTACAAAACTAGAATTGTAAGTCCCATTCAATCCAGCTATCCTTCTACTGCGAATTTTCCCAGAAGAACTGAAAACATCATACCATAGCGATATCTATGCACCTATGTTTACAGCAGCCCAATTTGTAATAGCCAAATCTTGGAAACAACCAAAATGCCCATCATTTGAAGAATGGTTGAAAAGATGTTGTATTTTTATATAGTGGAATATTACTCATCCATAAAGAATGATAAGTTTGAAGACTTCATATATAAATGAGTGTATATTGAACATATACTCATTACTGAAATAAACCAGACCTACATGTGTAAATATCGTATAATCTCCCTAATATAAGAACTTTAAAGAAGAAAATAAAAACATAAGGATATTATACAGCTGAATGTGTTATGGATTAAACAACAAAGTGACTGGAAGCAGATAAAAGAGAAAACATATGAAGAGCAAAACCATGCACTTATGTACACAGGATGAATCAGATATTGGTCTCAAGAACCTTCAAAAGGTTCAGCATATTGAACGTAGCACTATGTTACACTAAAACTATGCTTGGAATGCATGTCACTTTTGTCTTTTTGATGTGTACTGCTCCCGGTGTAAACTCAGTTACTGTCATTCTCTCTCTCAAGAGTCGTACTTGAAAATAAGAGACTGGGCCAAATACCATAGTCTTGACAGGCTACAATTTTGTATTTCCTTGAATTTCCAAATATCTGTGTCAAAATTGTGTAACTGCTTATATAACATTGTATGGAACGTTATTAGAATATCAATGATGGTCAGAAAATATCAATTCCAAGCTAAGTCAAAGATATTTGATACTCAGAAAGTCAGTGATGATAAGCTCAAGTACCTATGTTTTAGAGTAATAGTATCACAAAGATTTTCTGCTGGAGGGTTGAGAATGTAAGTTAACAGAACAAAAATTGTAGAAAAATAAGGGCTATGAGGATAGCCAATATTTTGGCCCTAGCCCTTCAAGGTCAGTGAGGACTCAGGACATAAGAGAACCTATGCTCTAATATCCTATAACTCAGAGGTGTCTCAAATTTTCTGGTCAAGGAGATTATGGGACCTCAGAGAAAAGGGATAAATGAACTATTGTGTGTCTAAGGAGAGTCACCCAGAGAAAAACATCCTCTCAGGCTTTCACAGAAAGCAAACTGGCCAAGCAATGGCCGTGATTCATCCCGAAGGCTGACAATGACAACAGTTCTACAAAGCACTATATGTGGTTCCAAAGTTAATTCTGAGTGGATTTGACCTTGGAAGATACAAAAGATGAATGTTTTGTTATACAGGTCTTGCTTTGACTTGCCCTTGATCACCCAGCAAAAAAGCTTAATTATGAGGCATGAAAGACAGAACTAGATTGGTGAGATGAGCTTTAGGAGGCTTGGATCAATAGCCTCCACTGTTGCAAGTTTCACTAGTGTCCTACTGAAATTGTGGAACATTGGACTGTGCATGCATCTGCTTCCTCTTAATTCAAAGAGAAGAATTTTTTTTCTTTTTCTTTCCTTAGCAACATCAATAAGAAGGTGGGTCATGCCCACACACTGTGCTCTGTATAACTATTGTGAGGACAATGTGCAGTGTGTCAACCGTTAAAAAAAAAAGAAAAAAATATTGTTTATTGAAAGTGTTAATGTTCAATTGTTTGATCAATCTTATACACCGATAGCTATTAATCTAAACTGATTTGATGATGAAAATATGTAATATAATCATCTTTACATTTTTCTGGTTTTGAAATTCTGTACTATACATAAATAAATAAATAAACTTTTAATTAAAAAATACTGTGATCACTAAATGAAGTAGAAGTAAGACAGTCTCACTACTTCTCTGAAAATTTAGTAGTGATGCTAAGTCTGCGTGTAGAAGATAAAAATGATAGTAAGACATAATGAAGGGTTAGGAGTGTCAGAGAGAACAATGCAGGTTAGGCACAGCTGCACAGAAAACACGCACCTCTGAAGACCTCCTCCAGTAGACTTAAAGTCAGGGCATATACATGGAATTTTGTGCATAGCAGAAGCCTTATGAGATTGGAGCAATAAACAGAAGCTAAGTTATAAATGACATTCCATCATAAAATGAAGATGTATATTTTTTACCTAATGGCTATTTTTGAATACAACAGCTAAGTGGTTCCGAATAATTAATGTATGCTTTAGAACGATCACTTGAGCAGGAGTGTAGAGTGCAATATTGTCAGTCAACACTGTAGGAAATTATCCAGTCTTAGGTTTGAGCTAAAGCTAAGGTGGAAGCAATGGAGAAAGATAAATGATAACAATTTTTACAACCATGCGTAAAGGAATGAATCATTCAGTAAGTGCTCTTAATCAAGTGCGTTTCTTCAGTTTTTCATCATTAATATGTACATGCATTTTTCATAAGGTATCAACTATTTCGATCCATATTACATCCCAACTGCAAAAGATGAATGTGTAAATATGTAAATGACAAGATATACAAAAGTTGAGTATGTTTCTATTATATGTCATTTTTGGCTTTCTATTTTCAATAGCCAATTCTTTACTATCCCAGAAAAGATAGTACTTATATCAAATAAATTGCAGTGCAAAATTATTATATATCATTAATTTTTTATGTATTTGGTACAGGGTCTGGTACATAGCTCCCAGTGATCCTCTGTTTACAGCTTCCCCAACACTGGGATTATAGGTGTTAGCCACCATGCTGGGTTTTAGTGGATGGCTCAGTGTGCTTGGGTGTGGCATGTGGTGCTGAGGATGGAACCCTGGCCCCTACACTGTATAAGCTTACTGCTTGGTCCACTAAGCACTAATAACCAGCCCTGTCATTAACATGTTTTGAAAATAGTATTATAAAGAAAGCTTTAGAGAAATATGCCAAATTTCTGTAATATCCAAACTGAACATTCCTCAATCAACTTAACCAAACTTATTAGAATTAAATGTATAACAACTAAATGCATAAATGAATACATAAATCAAGAACTGAATTTGAATGTTATAATTCATTTTCCCAAGAACTTATAAAGAATTGTCAAGGTGTATTCTCTGCTCTCAATCTAGAATTAAAGATTGAAAACTTACATCATGATTCATATTTTACAGAATATCAAAATAGAAAAATCTATGATCAATGAACCAAATGGCTTTCCCAATTCAACTCAGAAAAGCAAGCCTAAATTTCTAAACTAAAATTTCTTCTGTCTGATTGCTTTATTTGAGTAATAATTGCAGACGTATTTTTAAAAGTAGCAAGGTTTTAAAAGTATTAAATATAATAAAAAGAAATATACTATGCAGACTGAGAGTTGGCCACTGAAATAGTTCATGGTGGGCACCTGGTACACATGATTATGAAACTGTCACTATGTGCCAAGACCTAAAAGAACAAAGATATGTCCCTTTCCTCTGTGAGAGTGGAAACCAAAGTGTAGCTTCTACATCACGCAACTGACTAGCAAGGAGGCCTGTGAGAATAACTTTAGACTACGTTAGGAAAGCTTCTACTACATTATCTTACAACTTCTCATAAGATTGATATGATTTACATGTGTGGAAACTGAAGTGAAAGAAAGGAGAGGAAATTACTTTCACTGTCATGGTTTTCATAAGTAGCAGAGCCTATATTCATACGCAGGATTGACTTTCATATTTCCTCTACTCTATGTATTTTAAATATCTTAATTTCCTTTTCATTATATTGAGAATGAAATACTATTTCCAAGTCATCGATTCACCTTCAACTCCTCCAAATGAAAAAGAAATATAAAATTTATAAAGAAAGAAATGCATAGCATGAGCACTATTACATGAGGACTCTGACAAGGGTTTGATAATCTTATCTCTAAAGGTTGCTAGCTAGGCTCACTTCCTTTCTACCAGAAAAATAAATGTTCTGACAAATAGAACCTGACAACTGAACAGCCAGATGGCCTTAGGGTTGTAACATTTTCATGTCCAAGGCATATCTCGTGCTTTACTTAAAATTTGTTCAAGGAAACAAATAAAATATAGGTTAATAATTTACTGAATGAGACATTTTACCAAGTACTCATCTGCTTATTTGCTTAAAATAATCAGGAAAACATCCTCTCACCCTTTAATGTGTAGTCTTTAAAATTGTAAGTACTTGACTAAAATAAAAGGAAAATAGAGAGATATGTGCTCTGTATAATGTACAAGTTAACATTTTCTGAGCAGAAACAGTTGGTATAAAGGAATCTCCTGAGTGGCACAAAACACTAACAGACCAAAATTACTTTCTAGTACGTCACCTTCAAGCTGGTGCCTAGTTTCTGTCTGCTTACCTTATGCTTGCTCTTCCTACCATATTGTGCCTTGTTGCCTTCAATTACATCAGGTAATTGAAGTAAAAATGCTCTTTCACTCTTTTGAAAACCCTTCAAAGTCATCCCCAAGAGATAAATTTTCAGTGAGAGGGGCTTTCCTTATACTCCATGCTAACAATTTTAAATTGTATGTTACTTAACCTAAGGTATTAGTAATTTGTAAATGTGTCTCTTAGAGAAACATATTCTTTAAATATCTAGGTGTTCAAATTTCAGTAGATATCAAACTGAATCATGCTACTTCCTTAATCAGCCACTTCTTGACCCTGTCTTTTGAATAACTAATGTGCTTCTCTTCTTTCTCTAAGATGTTAGAAATCACTATGTCAAAAAATATACTTCATTGGTGCCGAATCAAGGCTAGCAGTTTGTTGTAGCTCCTGGCTTCAAACAGGAAGCTAGAGAAAAGTCCTTCTATGATCTGTTGGCCGTTTCAGAACTTTGGAAATACAACAGTCAACTCATTAGAAAGAAGCTACACAGTAATATTTTAAGGGTGAAGCAACACAGTAATATTTTAAGGGCAGATATCTTGTTTGGCATTTATCTTCACTAATTTCAAATATCCCAGCACAAATAATGCTACACCTCAAATGCTGAGCTGAATAGAGATTCAACTATTTCTTTAATTATGTTCTTTAAGGTAAAATTTTAATATATAGCTAGCCCTTAATGAACTACAGATATTTTGATAAGATCATAATGTATAGAGTCTGCTTTAAAAACAAATGTACTAAAAACACACACTTTTAACTATGAATTTAAAAATAACTTGCAAATCATGTCTAGATTGAGAATGAAAAATATTAGTGTCCACACTGTTTCACCTTAAACTATGATCATGTTGATCATTAAATACATTTCAAAATAAGCGGACCTTTTAAAACCTAGAAGAATGATAAGATTTTTTATCAATTCACTAGAATAATCTATCTTAATCTTATATCTTGGTTGAGCTTAAATATTTTACCTGTGGGGCTGGGGAGATAGCTTTGTAGAATAAGTGCTTGCCTGGCAAGCACAAGGGGCTGAGTTCAATCTCCAGTTCCATAATAAATAAATGAATAAATAAATATGTCCCCGTGTTGAGAGATTTAGTTGAATGGAAATCCTCAAAAGATTTCTGTGATTATTTACACATTTTCTTTCTGTAATGAATAGCAGAGTAAAGAAGTGAATTCTGAATGGCCTTATAAAATGAGCTCTTATACATAATAATAAGGCTACTTATTTTGTCTGCCATTCCTTTATATCTGATCATTAGTAGATAGTATAGCAAAATTGTATTAATTAAACAAGTTTAAAATGGATACATTTATATAATCTCATTTGTGTATAACATGAAATTTTGAATCTATAATTATGTTGTTAAAGCCACTGAAAATCAGATTCTAAGTTGGAAACCACATGAAGTCAGATTATTCAGAAAAGAAGAGAAAACTTCCCTTTACACCAATATCTAGAAGTTACTAGCAATTCAGATGTTTCCAAATAGGCAATTAAAGAACGTGGTGGATTCCCGTAAATGTTATTAATTCGTGAAATATGACATGGTGACAGATCACTATTAAAGCACCATGGGCAGCACTGAAACGTTGATAGACAAGCAAAGGGCAAGTACTGTGCATATATTCATAGCTCCAAATAAAATTACAGTTTGGGTTTTGCTGTGACTTCTGAGAAATGTAACATCCTGGGATTGAGAAAATGAATTTCACAGCTACCTTCAAGCAGTCATTTGAAATCTCAGCCAAACCAACCATTGGGAGATTTATGAGTTACACTCCTTAGGTATAAAGAGACTTATGCCACTGAATATCAAATCCATCAATATTACATGAAGACTGGATAGAAGTGAGAATTTGCTCAGGAAACACATTAAGTGATTCACTTGGTAAACACTGCCAAAATTTTTCTAATGCCTCAACTTTATATAAAATTAAATGTAGCATTATTATGGAGAGTAAAACAAAATTAAAGATTTTCATACATAAATGTGGTTTATGTAAAATTAAAATTACAAAGAAAACAAAGAAACTTTGGATTCCACTCTCAGCCTTCTAGGATAAAATATTTTCACTTGCCTCTGCACATATTTCAGCACAAATGTTTGTAAGTTACTGCTATAAAATGCTTTAATAGCAACAGTGAATTTCCCCCATAAATACTGAGGTTGAACATACAAAGTCAATGTCAAAACTGTGAAGAGTTCTTGAAACTTACAGAATTTCTAAATGAACAAATTAGCCTGCTGCATGCTCATGTATGTTGCCAAAGAATACTAGAAGACAATGGACTTTATTATTCATGAGAGGAGGCAGCATGATCTTTATCTTCATGCTAGTTTTTCTGCCACTCAAGACTTCAACAGAGATCCAGAGAAGCAACGGAAAACTATTTTTAGTACTGATATGTGAATGCAGAGCCTTCTCATTGAGTTACACACCTATCTACCTTTTAGCTTTCTATTTTGAGACAGGATGTTGCTGTGTTGCTAAGATGCCCTTGTTGGACTTAGCCCTCACTCATGACTGTCCCAGAGTGCTGGACCTGTAGAAGCCACCTCAACCCAATCAATACAGGACCACTGTCCATACTCAGTGTTTACTTAACTCTGGAGCTTCTCCACTGCTCGGAGCAGTTTGTATGATGCTTATCCCAGTACACTTTCTCTTGGCATTGTCTTCTATTTCTGCTTCCTCTTTCTGCATTAGACAGACAAGTCCAGGAAAACCAGAGAGAGGTCTAGATCCCAGACAATTGGATCTTAGGTGAGTGAAACTCTTTTGGGGGTAATTCCATGGATAAGTTCATAGCTAAGTATGATCATGGGAGCTGAAACCAGTTTGGAGAAGGTGAGTTACTGAAGAGTGGACTATCATGATTTATCTCTTTCCATCCTCCTTTGATCTGCTTCCTGTTTGTGGTGTCATTCACTGACTCACTTTGGGGTTCCCCTCCGTCATGCTGCCTTGTATTGGTGCCAGCCACCTGTGGACTGAATCCCACTGCACAGTGGGAGTCAAAATAAATTCCTCCTACTTTAAAGCACAGATATTGTTTATTATGTTGCAGCAATGATAGCAGTGACTGAAACCCTGTGTTCCAAAATCAAGATCAGTGAGGACACAGGACATGAAAGAACCGGTACTGTAATGGCCTATAACTCAGTGGAGTCCCAAATTTGCTTTTCGAGGAGAGTATGGGGCCACAGAGGAAAGTGATCGATGATGTACAGTGTGCCTAAGGAGAGTCATGTAGAGAGAAAACATTCTCTCAGGCTTCCACAGAGAACAAACTGGTCAAGCAAGGCCTATGATTCATCCCAATGGCTGACACTAAGAAAAGTTCTGCAAACCGCAGTACATGGTTTCAGGATAAATCCTGAGGGGACCTGACTGCCTTGTCAGATACAAAGGTATCATTTTTCTTTGTAACATAGGTCGTGCTTTATCCTGGTCTTAACCATCCAGGAGAAAAGTCTAACCATGAGATATAAAAAGGGAAGCCATATTAATATGCTGAGTTATAAAGGGCTCAAGTGAACAGCTTCTGATGATGCCAGATGAGCAGATAATCCAATACTGTTATGAAATATTGGAATATATATATATATATATATATATATATATATATAGCTACTTTCTCTTTGTGCAATGAAAAAAAGATCTGCACTAATGATATTTAGACAAGAAATTATGTCTGCATCCTATACTCTGAACAACTGCAACGAAGACATTATATAATATATTAATTATTATGAATAAATACATTTTTCTAAAATCAAAACAAAACAAAACTTTGAGAGGGTGACAAAGAACACAAGTAAAATGGTTTGACCTTGATCCACACATATAAAACTTGTAGGGTTCTTTACACTTCATAAATTTAAAAAAAATAGTAAATTATTTTCTTTCAACTATGGAAAAAGGATCTCCGTATTCTTCTGTTTCTCCTATGCTTATTAACTATGCACACATCATTTAAAAGACAGTTAAGGGCCCAGAAGGATGGCTCAGTGGTCTAAAGCACCTGCTTGCGGAAGCTTGGGCAGCTTCAGGGACCGTGGTTCAATCCCCAGCACCACTGCGCCAGCCCTGCCTTCAGGGCAGGCTGAGCAGGCCATAAAAATAAATAATCAAACGAAAGTTCTGAAACAATAAATAAATAAATAAATAAATAAATAAATAAATGAACAAATAAATAAAATTCTTAAAAAAAAAAAAAAAAAAAAGACAGTTAAGAACAAAAGCCAGCAGTGGGTGCCTCTACTCTGAATACATGCAGAATGCTAAGAGACCCATGGAGAACTGATACCAGTAATATCCCTCCCTTTTAGCAGATTATGTTTTTGCTTTTCTTGGTGAATTCTCCCATGAACGTGCTGCCCTCTCTGCTATTCTGATCATTTAATGGAGTAAAATCATTTTAATTTTCTTATAATATTAGTATAGCCTACTATCAAAATTCCAACATTAAAGAGAAGCTAACTCGGCCTACTACCAAGCTGAAAAAATTCATGAACTCTAAATTTACACTAAAGGAGGACTGATGGGAATTCTATTACCCAAAACTAACACTACCACTGAGGTGAGATTGACATAAAACTATTACCTTCTGCTTAGGTAACAGCTTTCAGATTTGGCTAGCTCTGAGTCCAGTACAATGTAATAAATGGTAGCCTTTTAAGCAAGTATCCCGTAATGCCTCTGGTTAAACAAATCAAATCTTTAAAATTCTCTATGAATTTTAGATCTTCACTTAGGATAACTTTTAGCTTTATGTGGTAAGAAATCTTCCTTATATAGCTGTTCTATTTTTCTCTTTAAGTAGTCAATAAATTACATAAGACATTCAAAATTTTATTATAAAAAGTGCTTTGTATTAGATGAACATTCTGGACAACATAGCAGATAGGGAGACTAGTCTGAAGAACTGTGATGGTCAGTAGGCTAGACCTAATAAATGCATCCCTGTTGTATACTTTCAGCTGCATGTGGTTTTATTGAGCTCAAACTCAGACATAAGTCAAGGAATTTTTGTAGTTCCCTTCCTCTCTCCACTAGTACTCAAAATTTAGGATGCTCCAGTCACAAATTTCTTCTAAGCTAAGTATGAGGAGATATGAGTTGGTCAAAATACTACAGAACTTGCTAATTTTCCTAGATTGTTCAATGTCTTGAACCAGAGTTTCTCATTTAAGTGAAATTCTTCAGTTAATTTGAGAGGTTTGAAAAGATGACTCTGATACAAACCTTTGTAAGCTTTTGTTTTATATTGTCTTTAAGAAATGTTAAATATTTAGAATGTGTTTCTGAGCAATTTTCTGGTGGCATCATTCTTGGTTTACTTTTAAAATTTTGTTAGATGTTTCCTCTAGGTTGCCCATGTTGTCATTTTCTCTGCTATGAGTTGTCCAGAAATCTGAACTTTCATTTCGGATTTCAGAGGGCAAATGAAATGACAGCTTTGAAGACAGCAAGTGTAGAAATCTTGAATTTATGGTATTATTTCCTTTTTAAATATATGTTTTACATTATGAGAAAGAAGAAAAGAGGAAAGACACATGTTGATTTAAAGTTTTTATCCATTGTTTAACGTCATATGCATGACATTACCATGTGGGTACTATTCGTATCAACCAAGGTTAAATGTATAAAATTTAATCTCCATCGTGAGAAATTAATAATGGGTATTTAATATAGCTATGGTGCTTACATGTAGGACCTTTCATGAATAGGATCAGATAAGGTTATTAGAGTAAAATATCAGTGATTAACTCTTGTATTATTATGAGAAAGAAAAAGCAAGAGACATACATGGGTACTAACTGTCCCTCGTCATGTAATTTGTGTCCTATGCAACCAGAGAAATCCCCCAACAAGACGCCATCTTAAAATGTCACTCTTCAATGTTAGACTAGAACTGTAAGCCAAATAAGCCTCTTCTCTATAATTTACACAGACTCTACTTATGTGATATGGACTACTACACATAATAAATTTTACAAAATCTATATATAATCTCCCATGTTTAGATTCATAAAATGTAAAGAGGGAAGAAAGAACATGTTACAGAGATGATGATTTTGAAGGAGTCAGAAAAAGAATTTCATTTTTCCTGTGAATTTTGATGGGATAAAAGGAGTGGGAGGAAAATTTGGAAAACAGGAAATAAGGAAAGTTATAATAATGTAGGATAAGGTAATATATAAATGTAATTTAATCAAAGTGTAAAGATGTGTAAGACATTTTGTAAAGTATGAAGCGTATGATAGAATGGCTACTTGTAATTTAAAATGAATATACTGGGTTTTTCTTAGAATACAGACAAGCAGAGAAAGTGACAATGATTAAAATGGGTTATTCCTAGTTTCCTTGAAAAGCAAAATTTCCTAATACACAGTTCTAGCAGAAGAGCAAGTAGAATTTAAGTTTTAATGTATGCAAAGACCTTCACATCAAAAAGTAAATCATCAAAAATATTATTTTGAATTTGTTTTAAAGTATTTAATTAAACGTGAAGGACATAAATGCACATGTATAACTCTTAAAGCATTAATCATCCTTAGTCACTTTCTTGTCTGTGGGAAAAAAAAATACCCACTGCTCAGAATTTAAAGGAGGATAAATTTATTTTGAGCCATGGTTTCCATCTATGGTCCACAGGCTCCAAAGCAGAGAAGCAAAGCAAAGGGGCAGATAAAATGGTGCTCCCCCATGACACACAAGAAGCAGAGAGAGGGGCCCAGCAGGATGGCTCAGTGGTCTAAAGCGCCTGCTTAGGAAAGCTTAGGCGGCTGCAGGAACCGCGGTTCGATACCCGGCACCACATGCTGTGTCAGCCCTGACCTCAAGGCAGGCTGAGCCGGCCATACAAATAAATAAATAAACAAACAAAAGTTCTGAAACAAGAAAAAAAAATAAAAATAGAAATAAAAATAAAAAAGAAGCAGAGAGAAGGGAGAGGCTGGCAGTGAGAAAGCGTCCCTAGTGGTCACGCTTCGAGGGACCCCCCCCCCCTCCCCACTGGCACTGCCTGCTAAGGGCACACTCAGCTACTTAAATAAAGAATAAAATAATGAGCATATCTTCCCCGTTATTCAGTCATCCTCCACATACCTGAGACTCCCAGAGGACATTTTAGATTTAAACCATAACATAGACTTCTCCATTTCATGCAAGCATGAACTTTAAAGGCAGATAGGTTTCAATCCACAGCAGAGACTTTCTCTTTGACTTTTGAAAGATACATGGTGTTTTTGCTAAATTCAGTACAATCCACCTCTGTTGTGATTTTTTGCACCCAAAGTTTCTGCCAACTGCAGGTGAAAACTGGAAAAAACTGCTTCAGTACTGAATACACGGGGCAGTTTTTCTTGTCATTATTTGCCAGATAATACAACATAACGACCTTTTACATAACATCCACTTTGTTTTAGGCATTATGAGTAACTTGATGAATTTTAAGTAAATAGTAGAAGGATTGTGGAGGTTACGTGAAAATATACCATTTTAGGTAAGAGGGCTTTTGAAGATTTTGTAGGAGTCCTGGGCCCATGAATAGGAAGTAGTCAGTTATTCTGGTTTTGTAACGCCTTTCCTTTGGAAATTTAAATATCACTCTTCTCTTGCTTAGTTTTTGACGAGAAATTCACTGTAAATATTATTTCTTTATAGATTACTTTTTAAATTTCAGTCTTTTTCAAGATTTGCTTTTAGAATGTTTGCTGCAGATTACATATTGGATGTGTAGATTTTTTTTAAAAAAATGGAAGTGCTTCAACTTCTCTGTGCTTCTTGGAATTGTGACTTGGTATTTGCCATTAATTTTGGAAAAAGCTACTATAGCTTCTTCATAAGTTTCCCAAATTGCATTTTTCCCATCCATTTTACTCTAGGTTATACATATATATATATATATATATATATATATATGTACATACATACATACACACATATATATATAGCAATTTTCTTATACTCCTTGGCATTCTCTTCCTCTTTTCATTCAATGTTGTTTTCTCTTTGCATTTCAGTTTGGGATGCTTTGACGTCTTCAAATTATTTCTTGAGAAATATCCAATACACTGGTGAGCCCATCAAGAAGTCTCCCTTATATTACTTTCCTTTTTTCTCTTTTCTTTAGATTTCTTCTTAGCTGGGCATGGTGGCTCACGCCTGTAATCCCAGCACTCGGGAGGCTGAGGCAGGAGGATTGGTGCGAGTTCGAGACCAGCCTGGGCTACAAAAGTGAGCTCAGGACCAGCCTCAATTGCATAGCGAGACCCTGTCTCAAAAAGACAAAAAGAAAAAAAAAAAAAAAAAAAAAAAAAAAAGATTTCTTCTTATAGTTGCAATCTGTCACCTGCATTCCATCTTTTCCATATGTTATCCATGTTTTCTATTAGATTGCTAAACATGTTATATACAGTTATATTAAATTAATAATAAGTCTAAAATCTGTGTCATATTCAGATGTGGTCTTCTTGCTTACTTTGTCTCTTTTGATATTTTCTTTAGTTTTATTTCCATTTCTAAACTTTAGAATAACTTGTAAGTTTTGGTTTGAAGTTAGACATAACATAGTTGGTAATGGGAACTAAGGTACTTAAACCTTGAACATGAAAAGTTGTAAATATCTTCTTCATGGTGTACTTTATGGACTCTTTTGTATAACTAGAATTGTCTGAGTCCTCAGCATCCTCTACTTTTCTCTTTTGTTCCCTTTTTGTCTTTAAGTTTTACCAGAAGTAACTTCTCAAGCACAGTTTAAGACATGCAGCTTTTTTGGAAACAATTTTCCTTTGTCATACATGTGCTCTGCTGGTATATTTCATCATCCTTTAATTATGTTCCAGTATTATAAGGGTCCCAGGTGCCTGCTCTTTGATCTTCATGAATGCTTGAAATCTTAAGGATAAATTTAAGGAGGCTAGAAAGCCTTTCACCTTAGTTGAACAGGAAGGCAAGGATGACCTAGACTTACATAATTTTCTTTACCTACAGCAGTTAGGCTGGGAAAATGGTTTTACCTGAGGGGGAATTTTGGGAGCAGAAAGCTCTGTGTGTATTGTAAAGTAGTTGACTTCCCCCTCTCCCTAATGGAAAAAAAAAAAAAGACCTAATTTTTCCAATCTCTATAAGCATCAGAGCCTATTCAGTCTCCTACAAAGTTTCTTAACAAAGTTTGGAATTCCTTATAAGGTAAGGTCATCTATTATTTTTAAATCACAATGAGTACCCTTAAATTTATCTTTAAGATTTCACTGACTTGGTTTAATATGTACAGTTCCTAACAGTACTCACTGTAGGGGTGGTCTCCTGTGCCTCAGTTTCTGCTTTTAGCAAGCTGTAACCTATAATTTTTACCTGTTTTTAGAAAAGTGATGTATCATGTGATCATGATTCTCTATATAAACTTATGATGAGTTGCTGGTTTTCAGTGTATTTAATTCTTTTCTCGTTATGAAGGTGACAGCAGCAACTTCCAAGGCCTTTATATTTCACATTGGAAGAGGAAAGACTCTAATATCTGGATTTAATGCTTAATGGAATTTTTCATGTGGTATTTTGAAATAGAATTATAATTTCACCCAAAGTATTTCAGTCTAGAATGTGCCTATAGGAGACATCTATTATACCTTGAAGAAACTATTTTTAAAAAATCATAAGCCTCAATAAATCTCAGTCACACGTATGTACCTTGGTGACGTCAACATCCACCCTAGTCATGCTGCCATTGTCAGCCTCCTCTGTGCACGCTGTAAGTAGCTTAACGTTTGCACAGCTTTCTAGTCTCCTACTTTGTTGCCCTACACCCCACTGTACAACCCGCTATGGCAAAGCCACAGCACCTATGTGTGCACAGTGCGCAGCTTAGGGAAGACTCCTGTAGGAAAAGAGGGACAGGCAGGTGGATTCAATATTTCTCACCTGCCTCCTTGAAGGATTTTTCTGTATTTAAAAAACAGTCTTTGGGGTGTAACACCTAGACATGGAGCCATTAGGTAAACCTGTGACCCATTTGACAACAAATCCATATTCATCTCTCCTCCTTCCGCTCTCCAGTCACTGTCCTTCACTGATGTCCCCCCAGCAGCTGGGAGTCATCACAAGTAGACTCCCAGTTCTGTTGCCAAGGAATACCAGCACAAGAAAGTAGCAGCAAAAAGAAATCGAGAACGTTTTCGTTTCTAAATGAAAACTAGTGATATTTGCCTCTTTATGTGATGTTTGCATTTCTAAATGTATGGTGGTAACTGTACTCCGTGAAATTATATTTTGGCAATTAGCACTTTCATTTGCCTTGTCTTTGAAATGTGGATCTTGGAACTGTCCCCTTCCAGATGCAGATTTTTGGATTATATTAAAAAACATAAACATATGGGAAATGTTAATGTGAGACAATTATGAGCAGCACATTTTATTACATTGGTTTTTTGTAACAGTTTTGTTTCTAATGTCTTATTTTAGAAAATATCCACTAATACAAGAATATCTGTGCCTTGTTGATTAAATATCTGAAAATACATATGAAAAATTTGAAAACAATTCAAATGTATACTTTTATGTAATGAAAACTAATGAGTTCATTTTATAAACCTAGTCTCTAATTTTTATTTATGCCGTATTGCCAATACCATCTCACTTTCATGTGTGGTGACCATTTTTTAAGTAATATGACTGTGTATATGGCTTTATTAAAATTCTTAAATTTTTAGAGCATCTATCCATCCTCTTTTTATTTGTCTGTAACTCTTCTTTATTTGTTTATAAATCCTAATAAAATTTATTAAATTGAGTTAAAAATATTGTATGGAACTGTCTGAACTATTATGCAGCAAAACAACATTTATAAACCATATATTAGAAGTGATCACAGTAGTGCCAGATGGAATTGTGTGTTTCTAATAATATAGTCTGCTTGAAGATTTGGATTGTGGTACACATCATTATCAGAGATTATGTAAACTGAGTTGGTGGCCCACATGGTAACCATTAAAATCATATATTTCATGCTAATAAATGTGATTTATAATGAGTGGCTGTGGACATAGGTAGTCTTCCTAGATTTTGTGGCTAAAATCAATCATGACAGTACACTTGTCTTTAGGACTCACAGCAAGACACATGGATAGGTTTCAGTGAGCTTCTGCTGTTGGCAAGACTTTGCATTGGTTGTTACACATCATTCCTGGGAAAGCTGAGTATGTGCCTGTCTGACTGATCTAGAAGAAGAAACCTAGAGATTGGACTGATTTCCCATGAACTTCTTCCTATATAGCTATTCTGTTTTCATTATAATATGCATGTTTTTTATTTAATAAACAATATATCTATAACTATGCTTTAAGCCTTTCTAGTGAATCAAAATACCTCCAGCACACTACATTTTTCTACCGGTAAGAAACTCACAATATTTAAACTGGTTAAAAGTGTAGTTATTTTGCCAGAAACTTTTCTCTGATACAGAACTCAACTAAAATAATATAATTGTAAATGAAAAAAAAAACCACGTTCAATTGTTGCTATTGCGCAATTTTTCATAACACCTGTGGTTAGCTATCTCCCTAGCCCAAAAGATTTTTTTTATCTCACAGTAAAGTGGATTTTCCAACAATATATCAAAAATTTCTTCTCATTAAATTTTTAGTTTGTATTTTAATTTAGATTATGTGCTACTACGCATATGGAATATATATATATATATATATATATATACATATGAATTTTATTAAGGCAACAATATAATTTCATAGATTATGTATACTTTCATTTTATTTATATAAATTCATATATATTAATAATAGTATATTTATATAAATTGCTTGTGTCAATCTATAGACAAGTGTTACTGTTTTGACAAGGTATCTATTCCAAACCTATACAATTTATATTTCTGAATTTATCTCCACTGGAAAAGCACTGAGAATCCATTCTTCTTCATCTTGAGTTTCCCATGCTTAGAATATTACAGTTGCCCCATGTTAAGAATAACCACTTTTACTTCTAACTTGAAGGCTCATTAAGAAATATCAAGATCTCAGCCGAGCGTGGTGGCTCACTCCTGTAATCCCAGCACTTGGGAGGCTGAGGCAGGAGGATCGTTGTGAGTTTGAGACCAGCCTGGGCTACAAAAGTGAGCTCAAAGCCAGCCTGAACTGCACAGTGAGACCCTGTCTCAAAAATTAAAAAAAGAAATATCAAGATCTTACTGTTTGAGGTAATCAATGTAAGGATGAAGATTTATGTGTGAAAAAGTTATTCATTATACTTTCAAAAATGTACTCACCCATGATATTTATTCATATTATTTATTTAGCTTAAACCAGGTGGGATATGTATGAATAGGGTAACTACATAGTGTGTACCTCAAACACTGGTTTATACAAAACATGTAAAGGAACAATGGTGTCATAGCTTGTGTCTGGCTGTTCTCCCAAAGACTCGTGTGGTCATGAGGAGCAGACTTTCCGGAGATGATTCAGTCTCGAATTTGTGATTGGTTCATTGTCTCGTGCTGGCATAGGGAGTATGAGTGCCACACCCACCCTAGGGTAGGTAGCCTACATACAATACGAAGGAGGGAAAGAGGCTTGCTACTCCCTTTTTTTCTCTTGTTGCTTTTGCTGTTTTCCACTGCCTACAATGGCTCTGCCTCAGCCACACAATTGTGCCTTGGACCCAGGGCAAGTATGGACCAAAACTTTGACAAATTATGAACTAAATAAGCCTTTTCCCTTCTATCTTTGATTGTCCGGTATTTTACCTCAGCAATAAGAAAAGTAGCTAATACAGGGCTAGGGAGGGAGCTCAGTAGAATAAGCGCTTGCTTGGCAAGCACAGGGTCCTGAATTCAATCCCCAGAACTGAAAAAAAAAAAAAAAAAAATCTTAGGGGTTGGGGAGATAGCTTAGAATAGGTGCTTGCCTGGCAAGTGCAAGGGCCTGAGTTAAATGCCTGGTCCTGCAGAAAACAAAGATATTGCACCAGCCTTGCTCTTGAACAGGCTGAGCTAGCCACCAAAAAACAAAAACAACGACATAAAAAAGAAAAGTAACTGAGCCAGGCATGGTGGCGCATGCCTGTAATCCCAGCACTCGGGAGGCTGAGGCAGGAGGATCGGCGCAAGTTCCAGACCAGCCTGGGCTACCAAGGCCAGACTGAACTGCATAGTGAGAGCCTGTCTCAAAAAAAAAAAAAAAAGTAACTAACACAAACGGTATTTTCTGTCATACCTAACAAGAGAAAGACTTTGATATTAATGCCCAAAGCATTGGACTTTCTATCTGAGAGTGAGCTGGCACTGCTGAACCCCGGCACTCTGACAGCTACAAACCCTTCTCCTGTGGCTGATGGATTTCGAGAACACGTACAGGATGGGGCAGAGCTCTCTCTATGTTTTGGATTTTGGCTCTGGGGCATTTTGTGTGCTTTTATTTTGTTTTATTTGTTTTTGTTCTACTTTTTTTCTCAATTAAGAGCCAATTGTTTAAAACTAAAACATTCACAAAAAGCTCTGTATATAGAAAAAATTAGAAAGTGATTGTGTGTGCTAAAGTTACCATTCGGACTCAGAAAAGTTCTGGGAAGCTTGTAAGTTTACACCATCAGGTGATCCTTGACATGGAGACAGTTTACAATAATTCAATTAAAAAAAAGAAAATAGCTATAAGTAGTGATTAATATGCAGAAGCAAATCGTATTTCCAGAGAAACAATATTACCAGATTTAAATATCTGGTCAAGAAACAAGACCACATCACATATGAAGAAAGAATTGTTATGTCTAAGGAAGACATAAAAATGCCAAGAAAATCATCTTGTAATAAAATATATATACTGACATAGTAATAAAAAGTCTAAAACAAAACCCAAAATTCTAATGGCAAGTACTACAATAACTAAAATGAAAAATTCTCTAGATTCAAAAAATTATCTGAACTAGCAGAATAACTAATTAGTGAACTTAGAAATCAAATCATGGAAACTGTACAATATTCAGAATGGAAAGAAAACTCAGATTAAATATAATTAATAAAAGCCTAAGAGACCTGTGAGATGCTATCAATGAAGCCAACATGAATGAGCAACTAGGCCAAATATCAATTCCAAGCTAAGTCAAAGATATATGATACTCAGAAAGCCAGTGATGATAAGCTCAAGTACCTATGTTATAGAGTAATAGTATCACAAACTTTTTCTGCTGGAGGGCTAAGAATGTAAGTTAACAGACCAAAAATTGGAAAAAAAGAAGGGCTATAAGGATAGCAAATATTTTGGCCCTAGCCCTTCAAGGTCAATAAGGACCCAGGATATAAGAGAACCTGTGCTGTAATATCTTATAATTCAGAGGTGTCCCAAATTTTCTGGTCAAAGAGATTATGGGACCTCAGAAGAAAGGGATGAATGAACTATAGTGCATCTAAGGAGAGTCATCCAGAGAAAAACATTCTCTCAGGCTTTCACAGAAGGCAAACTAGCCAAGCAATGGCTGTGACTCGTCCCGAAGGCTGACACTAACAACAGTTCTACAAAGTACAGTCTATGGTCCCAAACTTAATCCTGAGAGGATTTGACCCTGGAAGATACAAAAAAATGAATGTTTTGTTATACAGGTCTTGCTTCGACTTGTCCTTGACCACCCAGCAAGA
>PVJA010021911.1:19976-34999 GCA_004027025.1 Myocastor coypus
TATATTCTTTTCCTTTTTTTTTTTTTTTCTAAGCAACATCAATAGGGAGATGGGTCATGCCCACACACTGTACTCCGTAGAACGATTGTGAGGACAATATGCAATATGTCAACTTTCAAAAAAAGCAAGGGGAAAAGAAAAAAAAAGTAATGTTGATTTAAAAGGTTTAATGTTTAATTGTTTGATCAATCTTATATACCTATATGTATTAATCTAAACTGATCTGATGATGAAAATATGTAATACAACCATTGTTAAATTTAAACAATAAAAATATTAAATTAAAAAAAATCAAAAAAATTTAAAAGAATTTCCATGTGTTTATGGGGTTCTTGTGATTTCTTTTATCATTTACTTCTATTTTTATTGCACTGTGGTCATATAACATGCATGGGATAATTTCTGTTTCTTTGTGTATACATAAGGACAACCTATGGGCTCGTATGTGGTCTATTTTAGAAAATGTCTCATGAGCAGCTGGAAAAAATGTACGTTCAGAAGTGGATGGTTGAAACACTCTGTATATGTCCACTAATTCCATTTGTTCCAAGTACTGGTTAAGTTCTGTTATTTCTTTGCTAACTTTTTGTCTGCTTGGCCTGTCTTTTGGGGATAAGAGGGTGTTAAGGTCTCCTATTAGGACTGTGGTATTGGATATTAGAGTTTCCATGTCCATTAAAATTTGTCTCATAGAGGGACTGGGGAGATAGCTCTGTGGCAACCCTGGTCCTGCAAAAAAAAGAAAGAAAGAAAGAAAGAAAGAAAGAAAGAAAGAAAGAAAGAAAGAAAGAAAGAAAGAAAGAGAAAAAGATTTGTCTCATATATCTGGGTGCTCCCTTGTTGGGTGCATATATATTTGTGAGTGTTATCTCTTCTTGAATTTTTCCTTTAACCAGCATGTAGTGGCCTTCTTTATCTTGTTTGATCATTCTTGGTTTAAAGTTGAGATGTTTTCAGAGTATGATTACTACCCCTGAATTTTTCTGAGGTGCTGGGGTATATACTATTGTTTTTCATACTTTCATTTTCAGCCTATGAATTTCTTTATGAGTTAAGTGTGTTTCTTGTATACAGCATGTTGTTGGCTTTTCCTTCCCAATTCACTATGCCAGGCTATTTCTTTAAATTGGTAAATTGAGACTACTTACATTGATGGTTATAATTGAGATATATTGATTTATGTTTGGCATGTTATTTACCTGTCATTGGTTATCCCTTTATCTCCTGTGTTTAATTGTTTGCCCTGTTGGATCAGTTCTTTCCATTCTCATTTGCAAAATTCTGGTAGTTTTGGTCCCTCTCCTGAATATCTTTTAGTAGCCTCTGTAGGGTTGGCTTTGTCACCATGAAATTCTTTAGTTGTTCTTTGTCATGGAAGTATTTTTACTTCTCCATCACACTTGAAAGAGAGTTTTGCAGGGCATAGTAGTCTAAGAATTTGTTTTCATGAAGGACTTGGAGAACTGCTCCATGCTTTTCTTTACTTCATGGTTTGTGAAGAAAATCTGCCATTATTCTATAGATTTTCCTTTGAATGTGATGTATTACTTTTCTCTAGTAGCTTTTTTTTAAGAATTTTTTTAATTTCATTTATTTATTTTTTCTTGTTTCAGAACTTTTGTTTGTTTGTTTATTTATTTTTATGGACGGCTCAGCCTGCCCTGAGGGCAGGGCTGGTGCAGCATGTGGTGCTGGGGATGGAACCATGGTCCCTGCAGCCACCCAAGCTTTCCTAAGCAGGCGCTTTAGACCACTGAGCCATCCTGCCAGGCCCCTCTAGTGGCTTTTAATATGTTATTTTTGTGCTGGATTTCTGGAATCTTGACTACTATATGTCTGGGTGTGGTTTTCATTGGGTTGATGTCACTTCACTGTTATATTGTTTCCTCGTATTTGGGATGTTTTCTGCTAGTATTTCTGCCCATGTTCTTTTTATGTCATCTTTATAACTCCTTTCTTGTTGATGCCAGTTAATCTCGTGTTGTGCATATTTGCATCATCTTGTAGATGTTGAATGATTTTCTTGCATCCTAGTTGTTTCTAAGAGATCCTTACCTTTTCACTAGCTGCAACAGTGTCTTCAAGATCTGGAATTCTATCTTCACTTTCATTCGGATGGCATTGCCAGCTTGCCACTAAGGTTTTAAGTTCCTGTGTATCTCTCTGAGTCTGCTTCATGCGATCTATTTCTTTCCTATATTGCTCATTCATGGAATCCAAAGTTTTTCTATTCTCTTCTATTTTGCTTCTTTAGAAGCAGTTATTAATTCTTTCATTAGGGTTATCTTTTCTTTTTTTTTTACTTCAGAAATTATTTCTGATCTGATTTCTTTACTATTCTGCAGTTGTCTCTTTACTTCAGATGATATTAATTCAGAGAGATTTTTTTTTCCTTCAGAGATTATTTCTGATTTGATGTCCTCTATACCTATATTCAGTTGTTTCTTTACTTCAGACACTATTAATTCAGATATACCAGCTGTGTGATTTTCATTTTCTTCTAGGTTAGTGTCTCCCGAGTTTTTAGGGCTTGGGTCCTGAGATTCCATTTTGCTCCTTCTCATTGTCATTGTGTACAGCACTGTCCTCTGACATTTGGTGCAGTTTGGTGCAATTATACCTTTATCATAATTCTTGCCCAAAAGAGATCATATGGTTAATGCAGTTATACTTTTGTATTTACAGAACTTTAGCAGATGACAGACTTTGGTAGCTAATGAGTTTGTATTTTACACAGCAAGAGCAAACTTTATGACTGTGTAGCTCAGCTGATATTAAATTGGGAGTTTGTATTTATTTTAGTTTACTTAAGTTCTGACTAATTACCTCCCTCTAATGTACCTCGGAGGGACGGGTCCAGAGAAGGTGGAGGTAGGTCTGCCTGACTGTGGAACAGGAAGTTGCTCCCGTGCAGCTTGGCAGAGCTGGAGGCTGGGGAGGTTGGTCCATTGGTCAGGTTGCATGGAACAGGAAGTCACTCCCACACAGCTCAACAGAGCTGGAGGATGGGGAGGGTGATTAGTCAGTTTGACCACATGGAACAAGAAGTCTCTCTTGTGGAGCTCAGGACTGAATATTAAGCATATAGATATAAAGTGAAATAAAAACAATTCAAACTGGAAAAGATAAAAAAAAAAGTGTACTTTTTTTCAACAGTTGACCTTATCTATAGAAAATGAAAAAAGGTTCTATGCATATACATGAACAGTGTCTTAGAATTAAAAAAAGAATTCAGCAAAGTAGCAGGATAAAATGTCAGCATACACAAAAACATTTATATTTTTCAGCCTTGTTAAAACACACAAGCCCTCTATATGTTTTTTATATTTTAGGGAGAGAGACTATGGCCTTCTCTTGTAAGAAAGATCTGACCTAAACTGGCCTCCTTGTGTCCAAGAGTGCTTTAATCTGGTGGTAGAGGCTTGGGGATTGAACCTACAGCCCCTGCCCTTGCTTACAGGAACTTTAATCCACTGAGCTATTTGGCCCACCCTCATATCTGCATCTTGTACCCTGAATAATTACTACTAAGAGAATAATATGCAATGTATTAATTAATGTAACTGTCCTACTAACCTGTTTTGCAGCTCTCATCACTATTTCTGTCTTATTAAAATTAATAACACAAAAAAAAGGAAAAGAAAAACCCCACGTTATTAAGCAGTTCCACTGCTGGTTACATAACCAAAAGAATTGGAAGCAGTGTCTTAAGAAGATATATGTGTACCTATGTTGATAGTAGAATTATTTTCAAAAACTAAAGCAACCCAAGTGTCATTTGACAGACAAATAGATAAGCAAAATATGATATATATTTGCAATGGACTATTATTCAACTTAAGGAAAAAAATTCATATATCCTGCAACATATATGCAATTTGAAGTCAGTATACTAAGTGAAATAAGTCACAAAAGGACAGAGATACAGTAATCAAAACCCTAGAATGAATAATGTTTATTGGGAGAGGGTGAAGGCAAAGTTATTGTAAATAGATATAAAATTTGAGTCCAACAATATGAAAAGGTGTGCAAAATTACTGTTATTGAATGCATTTATTAGCACTAAATTGCTAAAAATACCACTAAATTGCTTAAAATTGTTAGATAGTCCATTTTATTTTACATTTACTTTACTACAATGAAAAATGGAGAGAAAAAAAGAAAATTTTAGACATTTTTTTTTACATTGAGAGAAAGCAATTCCCACAAAGCCATAGTCCTCTTTTATTAAAATGTTATTTTGTAAAGTTTCTTCTAAGAAAATTGATTTGACAATTTATTAAAGATTTATTAGCTGTGTAATCACACAAAGCTGGAAATTTTATGAGGTTAAATGTATCTTCTACTTATCCTAAATTTTACATTTTTTCTGTGTTTTATTTTGTAATTCACTTTATAGATAGTCCTGTATTATTTTCAAACTGTATAGTTGAACCTACTTCCACAAATCTGGAAGATCTTCCTAAAATCTTGCATAGGAGAGAGAGAGAGAAAGAAAGAGGGAGAGAGGGGGGAGAAAGAGAAATAACTATAAATATATAACTATTTTAATCTATAATACTTGAGAAAATTGAATACATTCACAAAATTTTAATTTTATTGATATGAATTTTTTCAATGTTATATACCATTACTAGAAAATTGGTGCTCCTGGACACAATAGGCAGCATAACAATTTTAAAATATAGTTATCTTTATGAATTTTATTCTTGCTTTTGTTAGCCTTCAATACAAGTGATGCTAAGAAATACTTTTCCAATTGTTGTGATGTACCTTTAACATAAATTTAAAAAGTAAAAAAAGTATGGCGTCAATGAGAAAACAGCCAAATTTTTCATGTAGTGAGAATATAATCACTTAAATTCCTTGCTGATTACAGTAGCAAGGATTCTAAAAGGTTCAGTATTTAGTGAAGGATTTATTGGGTAAATGTGAGTTCTATGTTCCAACAGTGAAACAGGAACATTGACCAGTTCAGCCAGGGAATCATTAGGCAATAAGAAAAATTTTAACTGGAGTAAAACAATAAAGAGAGACAGACAGACAGACAGACAGACAGAGGAATGATAGACTTGTATACAATAAATATGATATCTGATCCTCAAGAAAGTTAATGAATTTGATATATAAGATAGTATAGCTTATCTTGGAGAGAATTATAGAATTCTTTAATGTCTGCTATCACTATACAGATATCAGATATCCTATAACCTCTTCAGTTTTCTAGGGAAAATAAATTACTAATGTGGACTGTTTGTATCTCCCAAAACTTATAAACTGAATAATTCTTTCTCAAAAGAAATATTGAGCCGGGCGTGGTGGCACATGCCTGTAATCCCAGCACTTGGGAGGCTGAGGCGGGAGGATCAGTGCGAGTTCGAGACCAGCCTGGGCTACCAAAGTGAGCTCAAGGCCAGCCTGAACTGCATAGCGAGACCCTGTCTTAAAAAGACAAAAAAAAAAAAAAAAAAAAATATTGAGAAGTGGGGCTTTAGAAGCCAACTAGTTTATACAGTGGAGGCCTAATAAGTGACATTGCTGTTCAAGTGATCCTCCCATGGCCTCTGCAAGGGGCAGACATTAGAGCAGTGGTTCTCAATCTTTCTAATGCTGTGACCTTGCAATACAGTTCCTCATGTTGTGGTGACCCCAAACCAAAAAATAATTTTGGTGGCTACCTCAAAACTGTAATTTTGCTACAGTTATGATTTGGAATGTAAATACCTGATATGCATTATGTATTCTCATTGCTACAAATCCAACATAATGTAAACATAGTGATTAATCACAAAAACAATATTTAATTATATGTTGAGAAATATTTATTACTAATTGGAATAAATAGCATTTCGCCATTGCATAGCATGGGTTTAAAATGCCATTGGAAATATGTATTTTCCAATGGCTTTAGGTGACCCCTGTGTTTTGGTTGTTTGACCCACACCAGGGTCGGGACCCACAGGTTGAGAACCGCTGCACTAGAGGTAGGTACTCTCCATGAGACATGACAAACTTTGGCTAGATCTCAAAACTGCTGCAATTTGATCCGTGAGAAGTAAAGATATACTGTTTATAAATCACCTTATTTATGACACCTTGTTATTACATTCCAAAGCATAACATTTGTGAATGTTTTTGTACCTCAAATAATTACACTCTCAAAGGTAGAACTGTTCATAAACACAGGAATAGAGATAATATAGCTCTGCTTCCTATAACACATTTTAAAAATCACAACTTTTAAATAAGATAGTTACTATTCAAAGGTAAAATGGCAAATGTGTCCTATTGATAAGACAGTGGCATTCTCTGAAATGAAATTCATTGAGAATAGTAACAAATTGAAAATATTTACGTACAGCAAACATTATAGCAAATGATTACTTCTTGTATTTTCTGATGCAACTTTGAAAAGCTATTTTAAAATATTAGGAGCTGGTAAATATAGCATGATTTTCAGATATCCAAAGGCTCTATCTTACCAATCAATAGATCCATATTGTTCACTGTCTCTCCTAAGGATAAATGAACTAAGCAGTAACTAAGCTGAGATATGAACTAGACAGAGGGCTTCACTTGTTCTGTATCTTTGCCTTAAATTGTATTATTCATTATTTCAAGGTGAAGAAGTGGGGACAAGATTACACTAGAAAATCTAGATTAAACTGAGTAACAGAGAAGAGCCCTTTGTATCCACAGCAAATGTCTTCTTACACTTAGCACCTACTTACCTTGTGTGCTAGCTTTGCTTTTCATTCTAACACAACGTTGAAAATTCCCTTCCGTGGGAGGACTCATCCAAAACCGTAGGGTGAAAAGATCAATTATTCCCAATACCCACCTATCTATTTACCCCTCAACTTGCTTGTAGCTCACAGGCCCCCCGACCACATGATCAAAGGCAATCCGATGTTGTGCAGAGACAGAGCCCACACTACTGTATCTGTGTAGCCTTACTCTGTGTTCAGTTACCCTTAAATGAGATCAAACCTAGTAAGTCATGGAATTTGTTTGTTTTATGGTACCAGGAATCGAATGCATGATGTCACATTTGCTAGGCAGATGCTGTGTTGCTGAGCTATATCTCCAGTCTTCATGGAATTTATTTAAATTTTAATACATACATGGAATAAATTTAAGACATAAAATGAAAAAAATTAATACTCTGAATGTTGGCCTAAGAACAAATAAAAATTAGGTTGTTGTGAGATTTAACAGGAAAAATGAAGATCAAATGTAGAAAAGTAAATTTAAGATTAGATTCTGGGGCCACTTAGACATTGGATCAAGTCATTTACACAGCTGAAGTCTTTGCCAGGTGCAATAAGGGCTAGGGCAAGGGATCAGAGCATAACAGCGCACATAAAGCAGCAGTACTTGGGGTTGTAGGCTGAATAAACGACAGTCACTTTTCCGCTTGTTCTCCTTTGTATTAAGGATTGAACAATTGAACAGAGATGATTGAAATCCTGTTTAAATAACTGCTTCCAGTAAACTATGTACTCAAAACTGATACCTAGGGTTGGAGAGAGCTCAGTAGTCAAAGTGCCTGCCTAGCAAACACAAGGACCTGGGTTTGATCCCCAGTTCTGCATGCCATGCTGGCTACTGAAACTGGATGTGATGGTGCACACTTGTAATCCCAGCACTGGGGAGGCTGAGACAGGAGGATCCCTGAGATGCCTAGTGAGACTCTGTACCAAAGAAGTACATAGAGAAATTAAAAGATATTTAAGAAAAGCTGCTGTCTATATAAATCCTGATTTCAGGAATTAGGTCCTCTACAAAGTGATTTAAAAATAAAATAAAATAAAACCTTGCAGAGTAATGAAAACATTACATATTTTTTTCCCTTTAGAAAAGTGGACTGAAAACTACATTACATTAATGGAAATTATATTGTTCCTCAGAGCCTCTGATTTTTCTATCCCTAAAGGCAAAATATAATTACTTAGTTAATGTGGTGCCAAAAAAAAAAAAAAATGTTAGCTGCTTTTACTAAGACATAAATGCAGTCTTGGCAGTAGTACCATTTCTTAAATTTCTGTAATATTTAATTATATTTGTCCTCACTAAAAATTAGCCCTTTAGAGTTTATTAGACATATGTATAATGTATATAGGAAAAGCTCCACAGGATCACTGTCACCTGCCTGCAAAATTAATTAGCTCTCTCACAACTCGAGAACTCACAAGAAGTTAAACTTTTAAACCCTTGGGCTCATTCTGTGAGAAAGATGGATGTGTATGATTCAAAAAGATTTAAAAAGTAATAGTGACTAAAACAATTACTATAAATAGAGGACTCATCTGTCTATAGTAATAGCTAAAGGCACACGCTCAAAGGAAACTCACTGCAGGGAATGAGTCACTTGGGGCATACAAGGTGTGCTATTTTTCATCTCATGTGGTTTCCCTTTCTCTGGCCTGTGACAAAGCCCTTGCTACAATATTCGTAAACAAGGCGTAGGTTCCCAAACATCTGATGAGTAGCGTAGGGGTCAAGAAGAAACAAGTACTCAGATCATCACAGGAAGCAATAGCCACAGGGAATACATTATCTGCATTTTTCCAGGGCTGTGCTTTTTTCTTTTTCTTAATCATTTAAAATATTTTATATTTTATTGTCATAAAGAGATGAGGTACGGTTTCACTATCTATGTGCAGATTAGATTATATTTAAAAATAATATTGCTTGCACTTCTCAAACATTCTTTGGATCTCACAATATGAACTGCAGTACTTATATTTGGGCTTTTTAAAGTTGTCTGGAGAAAGGGCAGTTGTATACAGCTTGTGTTTGTGTGTTAATGTCGATGCAATTGATAAGCACAAACAGTCTTTGCAGATTTGGTCAAATACAAGCAAAAGTAATTTCATCGACACTCCCATAGCTTCAGCAGAGAAATACAGTATTCAAATTTAGGAATATTTTTCAGACAAAGAAAGCACTGAAGCACTTCAGCAGTACAGTGTGACTTATTGGCAAGTCAAAGTATCATAATGGGAAAAACACTGTGAATATTTCATTTTCATTTTTCATTAATCCAACTTTATTTTCAATTTTTTAACACTAAACATGATTTTTCTTAAAAGAAGGGGTATATGAATAATCAGATGATCAGTATTTGGGGGAAAATTATGTCATCAACTGCTTTCACTCTGAGCAAAATCCCAAAGGCCTTCAATTGATAACACTGTCCTTCAAAATAGAAAGTATACCTGCCCACCTATCTCACAGAACAATCAGGAAAACCCTTTTAAAAGCAGCTGTAAGATCTTTGAATTATTTAAAGAACTACATAAAAGTGGTCAATATTATTGATAAGAAAGAGCAGGACTTTATATTGTGTTTTATGGGGCTTTCTAGAAATAAAAATCAACATTGTTAGCTCCAATAAAATAAAAATGTATATAGAAAACATTAAAAATGTCTTTAAGTATCAGAAATGTCACAGTGTCTTTTCCAACTCTGGTTAGTACTTATTATTTTATTAACAATCATTCTGTTTTGCTGTAGTCATATTTTAAAATACTACTATTAGCTACCAAGTTATAGGTTCCCACTCATTTATTCCTTTAGCTTTTGAGCAGTAGTTTTACATGAAGAATAAATAGACGTGCAAGAATCAGGTAGAAAACTATTATTTATAAAATAAGTATGCATTGTGTAATTTATGAAAAAGATACTTGAATTTTCAAAACAATTATAAGACTATACAATCTATAAAAATATAGCAACGAGTAAATTTTGGGGATTCAAAGGAGAAACAAATCACTTCTTGCTGGATATAAGTATGTATTCATTTGCATGACTGGCTTTGACAAAATTCTATAGACTGGATAGCTTAAACAGCAAAAATATATTTCTCCTAATTCTGCAAGGTGAGAGTCCAAGACCAAGGTGCTAAGAGGTTTGGCTTCTGTTATGGTTTATATCTAGTTGTCCCCCCAAAGCCTCATGCAATCATGCGGCATGGCTTCTATAGATTGAGACTTGATTCGTGATACCTGGGATTGTGTTATAGTACTGATGGGATTATCGGTCTGAGTAAGGCTGAGACCATGGGTGTGATCTAGGGCGGATATCCTAAGGTGGAGAGCCTGAATGTAATGTAAAGAGCGACAGAGAGACAGACTAGAGCTGTTGCTGTTGCTCTGCTGCCGTGTTTAGTTGGCTGCCTCTGCCACCATTTTGTTGCTGTTCCACCACCATGAACTGGCTGCTCTCTGTTCTGTTCCACTCAGCCTTGGGCCAGCCGAATATGGACTGAAACCTCCAACAACTGTGAGCTAATAAACCTTTCCTTCCTTCATTTTGAGTGTCAGGTATTTGTCCCAGCAATGAGTGAAAAGTAACTAAGACAGCTTCCTCTGAGACTTCTCTTTTTACTTTCCAGATACTTAACTGTTTTTTCTGTTGTTGTTGTTTTGGGTTTTTTTGTTAACATGATTTTCGACCTATGTGTCCATGCTCTAGTGAGTATTTTGATCACTGGGACACAATACCTATCATCCATAACATAAAGAAGAAGTACAGTGTAATCCGAGTGCTGAAGAGGCTGAAGCAGGAGAATCGGTCCCAGTTCAACACCAGCCTGGGCTACAAAGGGAAATCACGGCCAGCCTGAACTACATAGGGAGACCCTGTCTCAAAAAGCCAAGAAAAAAGTTCAGTTTGACTCAGTTTCAGGGGATTTGGTCCATGGTAAGGTAGCTCCAAGGAAAAAGTGTCTTACCAGAAGGATGTGGGAAACAAAGCGCCTAGTTTACTGTGATCAGTAAGCAGAACAAGGGAACAGCGCAACAAGAAGAGAGGCACGGAGAGAAGACAGAGATTGGAAGGTTGTACATTTGGACTTGGCAGATTAAATCACGTGACTCTGGGCCTCATTGGAAAAGATTAGTGGCAGCAAGCCCTTGTTCTTTCATCTGTGCAGTAATTTACAGACCAAAAATGAAAGGCAGGTGGGCAGTTTATGTTGCTCATTTGATGGTTCTTATTTAGAAACCCAATACGCATTTCTTAGCTTTTAAGATTCCCTTTGTAGGTTGCAATAGTGTCCTATTTGCTGGGAATTCTGCATGAGCAGGTGTGTGACTGTCACTTAGTTTGATTAAATAGCTACATTTTATGTTTGATTCTTCTTTAAATGCTGCTTTAGGAACTCCATTATATAATAAACTATTTGTAAGCTTTTAAAAAAAATAGATCGTAAGGTTAAAGTCCCATGATCCCCCACCCCCCAAAAAAGCCAGGAATGTACTTTAGCAGTCTTCTAAGACATTCTCAAGTCAACCAGGTTGACAATCAAGCATCACAGTATCACAGTATGGTTTTGTTTCATTTATTTATTTATCTATCTATCTATCTATCTATCTATCTATCTATCTATCTATCTATTTATTTATTTTTGCAGGTCTGAGAATTCAACTCAGGCCCTTGCACTTGCCAGGCAAGTGCTTATTCTACTGAGCTATTTCCCCAGTCCTCATCACAATATGTTTCTAGTGTCTTACAGTGTATCCAAATTTTCTGTTCTCATGAGGACTATAGTGTGATTGGATTAACGCCCATTCATATAATTTCTCTGAACTTTAATTTCTTCTGTAATTTCCTCATATGCATGCATAGTTACAACCTAAGGCTCTAGGCGTTAGGACTTCAATATAGAGGCTGCAGAGGGTCAATTTAGCTCTTAACCACATGAGAAGAAACTCCTAAGGCTAAAATTATTAAAAAGCAAAAAAAAAAAAAAAAAAAACCATACATATATATATATATATATAATCTACAAAGAGCCAGCGAGACTGGGCTGTTATAGTCCAGCTCAGTGGACTATAACCCTGAGGTTCAATCCCTGGCATCACAGGCTGCACCAGCCCCACCCCCAGGGCATGCTGAGCCAGCCAGAGTCCAGGCACGGTGGAGCACACCTGTAATTACAGCACTGGGGAGGCTGCAAGTAGGAGGATCACTGAGTCCAACCTGCATAGTGAGACCCTGCAACAACCAAAAAAAAAAAAAAAAAAAAAATTGACAAATTGTTCCTTTAGAGAACTTAGCTTTATATTGAATGCAATTAGTGACATCTAAGGACTTACATTCACTTTGTTGCTACTTATTTTTTGTTTTTACATGAGTTTTGCCTGTCTCTCATTTCTTGTAATCTTTTGGATGACCTACATTGTGTACTATTACACCTTCCTTTTGTACTTACTTGTTATGATTCTCTTTTAATAATTATTTGTTACTAATTCTTTTAAGTTGTCATCTTAGAAAACAAAATATACGCCTTTGTCACTTAAAGCACCCTATATGAATTGTCGCTTATACAACTATACATCTGTTTCTGGAATCTGGAACTCTCTCATCCACCACCCACCATCCATCGGTATAAAGAACTCCATAGTGCTTATATTTTACCACAGAAACAAAAGAGAATAACAATTAATGATTTAGGGTTGAATACCTGCAAATACCTTAATTTACCTTCCATTTGAAAGATAATTTTGAAAGCTAGGTTTTTTTTTCACACATTAAGAACCTGTGATATGATATCTTTCTGTGGTTTATCTCTTTCTATATCAATTTTCAGTACTTCTGATACTACTAAGATGATGTATTTTTTCATTTTCAGTCTGTTTTAACCTCACTTTAGCTTCGATTTTCAGCAGTTTTCCAACAAAATGTTGGGCTGAGTGTATTTATTCCGCTTCAGTTGAAAGCCAGATAGATTTACTGAATCCACATGTTTGATCCTGACTCTTTATTTATTACAAAATTTTTAGGTAGGTCTCTAAACTTAGTTTATTTTCTGTTTTGTTTCTAATCCACTCTAGGAAATCCAATAACCAGATCTCTTAGGCCTCTTACAATCTTTTCTATGTTTTTCATTCTTTTTTGTGGCAATCATTGTGCTTTTCTACTCCTGGTATCTTTAAAATCTTTGCCTCTGTGTCTCTCTCTCTTTCAGTGTCTCTTTCTCTGTCTGTCTGTCTGTCTGTCTGTCTGCCTGTCTCTCTCTCCCTCCCTCTCCATCCCTCCTTTCTCTTTTTGTACTTCCTCATATTCTTTTGCTGTTTTCCTTCTGATAATAAAAGTCAATATTGAGATTTTCTTTCCAGGATTTCTACATTTAAAATTTAGAATTACTGTCTTTTAACCAATTACAGATGTCTTTTATTTTAAAATGAATGAAGCCAGGCTTGGTGGTGCACGCCTGTAATCCCAGCATTTGGGAGGCTGGGGTGGGAGGATCAGTGCAAGTTTGAGACCAGCCGACCAGCCTGGACCACAAAAGTGAGCCCAAGGGCAGCCTGAACTGCATAGCGAGACCTTGTCTCAAAAAGACAAAAAAAAAAAAAAATATATATATATATATATATATATATATACATACATATATATATATATATGAATAAAATTAATGAATATTTAAAGTAACCTCAGATCACTCCAGTAACTCTTACACCTGATGTTAAAACTACCCAGCAACGTTATAGTCAATATATTATGCAGATGATATAGAGAGGCTGCAGATGAAACATTCTCCTTCCAAAAATGCTTGCTCAATCTGCCAGTAAACAGATAATAATAGTTTAATTTATTCTGAATCGGAACTAACTCAAGGTCAAGTTACAGTTATTTTAAAGGTTCCTAATCTTCTGGGGCTCCTTTCATCCTAAAGTATATCATTCAATGGTTCTGCATGAAGTCTTAAAATATACGTTCTTCTCCACACTAGCATTTTCTGCGATCCTAATTTGTTTTCTTTCTGACAAAATCTTCCAGAGAGCTTTGCTGTCTCTTAGAAACTTTCTGGCTTCATAGCCTCTTGTCCCATAAAGGCACATTACAGTTTATTTTAGTGATGAATTTAGAATAATTTTAGCATCACTACCTTTTGTACTCGTCCTTATCAGGAGAATTTAGTTTATTTTCTGTTTTTAATAACAGAATATCACAGATTGGTTCACTTCTGAAGAAAAGAGAATGGCTGAGCATTCTGGCATGCATTTGAAGGGTCACTAACACTGATGCCCTTCTTGCTGGCTTAGGCTCAAGGTGGAGCAACAAAGCACTCGAGACAGCCTATTGGCAACTCACCAATTCATTAATTACACAAATGTATTCATCAACCAAAGAAGGCAGACCCACATCTGAAATTTTCCACCTAGTGGCGACTCTAATATTATTATCATAATTGACTTACATTTTTGCATGAGTTCTGCGACAAAACATATTGAAAGCAAACCATCAGGGTAATAGCTTCACTGTATTACGTTCATCAACACCACAGTTCAATATTCACCTCTCTACTGCAAGAATTTCTAGTACCTCTCCTGACTTATCAGTGGAGCTTGACCTATGCATTCTTTTTTTGTTTGTTTGTTTGTTTTCAATAGAAGTACTTTATTTGAGGAATAGTCAACTAAAATGTTTTCCCAAATCATAGGCTTTCTTTTTACGCTGTTGATTTCTATAATATGCACAAACGTTTCAAAAAGATGAGATCTCAGGTGTACTTCCTATGGTCTTTGTATATGAATTCTCTGACTACTTCCATGTGTTCAATATTCTACCTACTTTTTTCTCCAGTACATTTGGTGTTTCTGTTTTAATATTTATTTACTTATTTTTTAGCTTCCAACTTTTTTTTGTTTAAATTTAACACGGGTTATATTACATATTTTCATCATCAGATCAGTTTAGATGCATACATATAGGTATATAAGATTGATCAAGCAATTAAACATTAACCCTTCTAAATCAACATTATTATTTTTTTCTTTTCCCCTTTCTTTTCTTTGAAAGTTAACATATTGCATATTGTCCTCACAATCGTTCTACAGAGTACAGTGTGTGGGCATGACCCACCTCCCTGTTGATGTTGCTTAGAAAAAAAAAAGGAAAAGAATATACTTCTCTTTGGACTAAGAGGAAGCAGGTACATATACAGTCAAATGTTCTGCAATTGCAGTGGGCCACCAGTGAAGCTTGTGATGTTGGAGGCTATTGAA
>PVJA010021912.1:0-34944 GCA_004027025.1 Myocastor coypus
AAGGGCAGAGGGGGAGGGAAAGGGGAGCGTAGAGCTAGGGGAAGGGGAGTGCTGAACTTTATTTCACAAACTCCACTGAACACAGGAAGAAAAAGACTAATTTTAACAAGGATCAGAGAAGAAAATTTCTGACATGACAATTAAACATCAAGAAGTTATGGAATCGTCTTTCATAAAGCACATAAAATATATTGAGAGGTAAAAAGGGGTAACTTTCTTTTTGAGACAAGGTCAAACCCAGTAATTCAGACTGTCCTTAAAGTCACGATGTAGTCCAGGCCGGCCTCAAACTGGTGGGGCCCTCCTGCCTCAGCCTCCGAGTGCTGGGGTTACAGGTGTGTATCACCACCACGCCTGGCTAGAAGGGGTAATTTCTGAAGGGTCTTCTAAAGTGATAAAAGTTTAAAGCAGATATTATATCCTAGAACCCCAGTACCCTAAGAAGCTATGGCAGGAAGATCGCACATTCCAGTCCAGCCCAGATAACTCAGCCACTCGGCAACATCCTGCCGCACCGCACGCACCGCACCACAGCAGGACACAGCATGCACAGCACTCACTGCACGCACCGCGCAACGCATTTAAAAAGGGCCTTGCTCAGTGCTCCTTAGCCTAGTGTGAAGGTCTGCCCTGTGTTCCATGGGCCCAAGGTAAGCGCCATCCAAAGCCACAGAGTGCACCGCCTAGCCATTCAGCAAGCCCTTTCCAATGTGGCTCTGGCCAGGCCCAGGGGAGACGAAGGGCTAAAGCTGCCCCCTCTCTCAGGAGCTCTCATCTAGAGGAAGAGTCCAGAGCCAGCCGCTCCAAGTACAATCCAGAACAGCCAGTGGGTGCCACGCGCAAGGTGGCCAGAGCTGTGATGTCAGATGCCACCCGGGCCTGCTGCATCCCCGCCGAGGGTGCTGGGTGTGCCTCCCACCCACAGCTGAGCGCCAGTGAGCGGCACTCACACGCAGAGGCCAGGAGAGGCGGCTGTGCGGGAGCTCGAGCAGGCCCACAGGCGGACGGGGAACGAGGCTCAGTGCTACCTCCAGGTACAGATTTCTAGAGCTGGAACCCCAAGTCATGTCATGAAATAAAACAACTGAACTGGAATAACAGTACTGGGTTTTGGCCAAACTGGGAATGGAACCCAGGGCCTCCACCCTGAGCTATACTGCCAGCCCTTTGGATTTTTTATTTTGAGACAAGGTCTTGCTAAGTTGCTCAGGCTGCGTTTGAACTTGTGATCCCCCTGCCTCAACCCCCCAGAGCAGTGAAATTATATCCACGCACCAGCAGGCCCAGCCTAATGATGGGTATTTCAATGGCCAAATGGCTCTGCTCTATTTTTAACTAAACTGAAAAATGACTTTCACTGTATCTGGCGGGGAATTTCCAGGAGTTACAGATGCCTGGGGACAGGAGACCAAGGCTGCTGTTCCGTGTCCCCAGCCCCCCCCCCCCAGGAGAAGTGCCAGTGCCTTTCAAGCTCACTCTTTGGGGAGGGCTGGCTCTTCAGATCCACACAGCTGAGCCTGCCTCACGCGACAAATGGGAGAGAGCCACAGGCGGCGCGAGGGGGGGCACCCCATGGGGGCCCTCAGCAACATCGGCAGGGAGCTTCCTGGTGTGTGCTACCTTTATTGTGCATGGGTGTTTACCTTTATTAGCTTCATGCTGTCCTGTGTGCCTTTTAATTTCATTGTCCCAGGGCCAGAAACAAAGCCATAGCCTGAGGTACGTCAGTGAAGGAGTAACACTGCGAACTTAACTGCGTTTGCAATAGTGGCCTGAGTGCCCCAAGGAGAGGGTCACTGTAGAGCAGCTCCCCTCCGCCCGGCTCCCAGCCCTGCTCGCCTATCTGGGAGCTGAGGCAGCTGGGCTGCAGGCCTGAGTCTGGAGCGCATAAGGCTCATCCACCTCCTGCAGTGGTTAGCCTTGGCAAGTGTGGATTCTAACCCTCCAGTCTGAATTCTGCTGTAGGCGATTCATTCGGAGGGCCCCCCCGACTGCACTGCGCTGAGACCATAGCTTTGTCTGAAGGCCACAATGTCCTACTTGTCCCTGCCAGTCAGCAGGGCCACAGCACCCTGCAGGGGCAGAGAGCACTGCTGCGGGGCACTGGGAAGGCCTGGCCTTCATCACTCCAATCACTGCAACCCATGCACGAGGATCTAGACAGACCCGTCTGTGCCCACGGGCACGTTTCTTTTCCCCTTCAACCTAGCTTCCTTAATTGTAAGCTCATGTCCAGCACACCTACCCTCTATGACAGTAGAGCATGTGACCCAAGAAACAGGTGGCATTATCCATCGTGACTCAACACCTGGTGGAAGAGGACCTGAACCAAACCAAAAGCAAGGCCAGGGGGCCCAGCAGCAGCACCGGCACGACGACAAGGGCACCAGAACGATGGCAGGGCCCTCGCTTAGATGCTGTGCCCACGTGGAGCAACCCCGCCAGAAACGACGGCTGCCTGGTGGACGTTCGCTCGCCTCCTCTCTGCCCCGTCTCCTGCTGGCCCTCCCAGGCCACAGCCATGAGTGGCACAGAGCTCAGGGTGGAGGCTGATAGAGGCACGGGTCACACCTTGGCCATTTCTACCCCTTCTCCTCCCCACGCCCCGTGGTCTTCTCCTTTGCACAATCTACCACTCCATTTACTAACTGGGTTGTTCTTTGTTCTTTTCATTATCTGTATTTTGGGCCTCTGCGTTAGAGCAATCACATGACACTTCCTTGTCCGTCACTGCCTTGACTCGCTCTGTATTATGCCCTCCCGGCTCATCCTCCTGCAGACGTCTCAAATGTTCCGTTCTTAGTGACTCAGTAGTACTGGACTGTGCAAAAGCAGCACTCTGCCTCATCCATTTACCTGACAACTCACATGTTGGCCCTCCCAAGATTCGGTGACTGTGAGCTGTACATCACTGTGGTGTGACAACTGGAGCTCTTTTCTAGGTATTTAGTGTAGGGCCTCACTACACAGATCGGACTCGTAGCAATCCTCCTGTTTTCAGCCTCCCAAGCGCTGAGATTACAGGTGCGCACCACCACGCCCAGTCTGACAACCCTATCTCAGGAAAATACTCGGGGCAGGTAGAGCTCTCTGTTTTTAGACTTTTTTTAGGACGCCCCACACGGCTCCCCATGGCGGGGTGCAGGTGTGCTAGGCCAACAGTGCAGACAGGCTCTTTCTTCCCCACAACCTCACCGGCATTTGCTGTTTCGCCAGGTCTGCTGCTCACTGAGGTGAGACAGCATCTCAGTGTTGTTCTGATCTGCATTTCTCTAAAAGATGCTGAACATTTTTTCAATTGTCATTTTAACTTGCTATTTTTTTGATAAAGTCTTTTCGGGGGCTTTTAACTTTTAGTTCTTTATGTATTCGAGACACTGGCCCTCTGTGAGGAGGAGCTGGCAGAAAACTTCTCCCCATTCTGTAGGCTGTCTCTCCTCTATTTGCTCTGCTGTGTGGCTGGCATTGCTAGTGTTTACCAAATAGTCCTGGAGACCCCACTGTCTTCTCCCAGGCCAGAGCTTCCTGCTCAACAGCCACATAAGCCAGCTGAAAATCGCAGAGGTACAGCATGCCCCAAATAAGTGAAAGAAACTCCTCAGCTCTGCTCCCGCAGGACTGGAAACACAGCCCCAAGGGCTAAGAGGACGCCTCCAAAGGTGTCCGATGGCACCGCCCCAAGCCAGCCCCTCTTCCTGCACTCCTCGCTTCCATCCCCCCTCCCTCTCCCCCTTTGTGGCAGGCTCTCACCACGCAGCCCAGGCCGGCCTGACTCCCTTGCCCTGTCCATCCTGCCTCAGTCCCAGGACCAGGACCAGGACCCACCCAGCCATGCCCTCTCTCTACCCTGCCCACCTCCTCTCCTTTCGTTGTTGCTTTCTCCTGGGCCATTTTTCTGCCGTAGTCACTCACATAGCCAGCTGAAGACAACTGCTGTTACTTAAAATCCACACTACAAACGGCTGCTCACGACAATAATGTCTTTGTTTGTAGTTTTAACATTGGGTTATTGGCAAACGCGACCTTGGCCATTTCTTGATTAAAACCTGTACCTGCAACCACAGTGCACGGTCAGATAGGAGCTGCGCTAGAATTCGACAGTGTGTCTAATTCATAAGTGCCCAACTTTTGAAAAGCTGATGCTGGTTGGGGTCCAATGTATTTACACATTTTTATTAGACTCAATTCAGAGATCTGAAAAGATGCATAAATTACTTTCCCGCTTGCTTCATGTGCCACGGCGCACCGTGCCCAACAGATGTCACACTGGAGATTCATGTCGCATGTTCAGAGGAAGCATAACTGTAGGGATGAGTAATTCGTGAGAAGAGCAGGAACCAGAATAAATTTTTAGAGCTATCTCTTTCACTGGATACCAAGTATTAGTGAAAAAGCACTCACCTGTTTATTTGCCCGTTTTCCACCTCGGTGAAATCGTTGGAGTCATTGCTAACATTATCGTCCTCGGGCACCGTCATGTTCTGCAGCTCAGTTAACTCGAGCCCACTTTTGAAATGCATCATGTTCAGATACTATGCGCAGCCCCCAGTCCCTATTTCCCCTGTGCTGAGCGTCTTTACAAGCAGAGAGCACCAGTACCTGCGCTTGATGTCCCTGAAACACAACAAGGTGAGAAATAATTAAACCCTGACTAAAGTGAACTAGTCCATGTACACAGATAATTCACTTTCACATTTCACCATGAGCTGCATAAAAGCAGCCTTCATACATAAAACTAGTGAAGCTCATCTCTAAATTGTGTTGTGCCTTTCAAAATCTTCCATCCAGCTTTAACCATAGAGTGAGTCATGTCCCATGGGCTTACACTTGCGGGAGCCCTGCCTGGGCAGCAGGCAGTGTCTCGCTCTTACGAAAGCCTGCTCAAGGGATTCCATGCCCTTGACATGTGAGGTAGAGCACACGTACAGTGGCGTACAGACCTTGGTGACCCAGAAGCGCCTCAATGTAGCAAGGCCATAGGAAGAAAACCACAAATCCTACATAAACAGCATCACCAAGGGATCAACTACCCAGCCTGACAGTTGACCGGGTAGTGGACAACTTTTGCTTTGAAACTGAGCAGATAGTTTATCCACCAATTGCAAGAGATTAAATCAATCTCTTCAATGAAATCACTCCATGTTGGGGAATTAGGGAATTAAAAACTCATACCCAGGGGATTTTGGTTAATCTGCCTGCGACTGCATTTACTCATCAGAGTTCCCGTTTACTCCCACGTGGATTACTGCGCTCTCCATTGCCAAGAGATCACAAGTGATTAGAAGAGAAGTTTTGTGGGGACAGCATCACAGTGTTCAAAGGAGGGTGGTCAGAGAGGCAAAGGTCACCTGAAATGCAAGCCCAACACATGCAGGGGAGCCTCCTCGCCAGACGCCATCAGCCAGGCGTAGGGACCTGGGATGAAGCGGAGCGCCCTGGCTCTGACTGGGTGAGGAGACCAGACCGCATGCAGCCTGCACGGGCACCCTGGGGTACCACACAGCGGTAACGAGAGTGCCCTGAAGGACGCCGCTCGGCCTCTTCTCTTTGCGGGTTCAGACCCCGTCATGTGCTTTTCTTTCACACCATCGCCCCTCCAGCACAAGACTTCCTTTGGCTTCAGGGTCCCTTAGCAGGTCCACAACACAGACCTAATATCTCGGGCGGACCCCTTCTGAACTCAGGACAAGGAGGCCTTTACCAAGTCTTGCTAGGCTGAGGCGGGGTGATCCAGGACTACAGGGTCGCCAGATGGGCTCAGCTCTGCCGGCCTTCAGGGCTTGGTGCAGGGGGCTGGCCTCCCAGTGGGGTGTTTTCCAGCCAGAGGCTGATACACTGTCGGGACCCAGCCCCCTCTGGACCCCTCTGGTGAGTGCAATCCCAGTTGGCTGCGTTGGGTGCCTGCTGATTCTCACCACACCAACGCCCCCTGTGGGACGCACCCTAAGGCCACCAACAGGATGCAGAAGTACTGGTCGCTGACATGAGGTCAGCAGCAGCTGAGGATGGACGTCTAAGCTCTGCATGTGTAAGGCATAATTACTGCTATAAAACAGCTTTTTTGAAATCTAACTTGTTCTTAAAAATGAAAACTGGGAGCTGAAAGGGGAAATGAACACGGACAGCTGTCGCCGAGGCCGAGGCTAAACTTGAAAATCCCACCTCAACTTATGGTGCATCGACTGAGTGTCACGGCAAGTCAGTTGGGAAAAAGCCAAATTCAGGCTGGGAGTAGCAGCATGCGCCCGCCATCCCCGCACTCTGAAGGCAAATGCAAGAGGAGCTCTGTGAGTTCAAAGCCAGCCCGAACTACACAGCAAGAGCCTGTCTCAACCCCCCCCCCCAAAAAAAAAACGTAGTCAAATTCAGGTCTGAGACAGCCTCATAAAATAATTACATGGAATTAGACCTTGAAACAATTTTTTTCTTTGTTCTAAGAGCAAATGTAGGCTCACTGTAAAATCTTTAAACCACTCACCAATGGGCCACTGTTAGATATGAATGGATTTCTTTCCTCTTTTTTTTCCTTTTTCTCCCTTTGTTTCCTCTTCAGTGTCTCTGTCTCTACCCTCCCCTCTTTTTCTAATTAAACTTTGGGAATATTAGATTAAGCTACTTTCTTTCATGGAATATTATACTGTAAGAATCTTTTTTTTTTTTTTTTAATAATTTTTTTTTTTCTTGTTTCAGAACCTTTGTTTATTCACTCATTTTAATGGCAGGCTCAGCCCGCACTGAGGGCAGGGCTGGGGCAGCATGTGGTGCCGGGGATCGAACAGCGGTCCCTGAAGCCACCCAAGCTTTCCCAAGCAGGTGCTTTAGACCACTGAGCCATCCCGCCGGGCCCTGTAAGAATCTTAAAACAGTGGTTTTCATAAAAAAACAAAAATGGCTCCCTCTAAATAAGTAATACAGGTTTCTGTAGCAAAGGCAGCAAGTTACCTGCTGTCTCGGCAGGCAAGGATGACCTGGTGGAGGCTCTGCTGTTCAGCCTTGAGGGTTCTTCTACGCACACAGATACACAGGCACGCAACGTCTCAGTGAGTACCTGTAACATGAAACGGCATGAATAAAAAATATATATGCACTGAAAAAACAAAAGCCCTACCACTGAGCTGTAAGTTTGCCTACTTTCTCACCTAAGACGCCACGTTCTCCCCTGCATCCCACTGGCAAACACAGGCCTGTGCTCCCAGGGCTTGGCCTGGACACTGTGCTGGCCACAGGGTAGAAGGACATCAACAGAGCAAAGGGAACCTGCGCCAGAAACTTCTCAGTCTGAGGAGCGCGTGATCCGCAGCAGAAGCAGGAAGTATGGGGTGAGTTTAAGGAAGAAGGGGTTTCGGCTTCGGTGCAAGCCCCCACGCAGTCATTGGGCTCCCAATTAATTAAGAGGCAGTCTACAGCCGCTATCCGAAGATCTTCATGGGAACCCTAAGCACTGCCTCTCAACCCTTACTGCAGGTTGCACATTACAGTTCACTCAGCACGGAGCTCCTGCGAGGCTTACCACAATTTCGGGAGTGCTTCAGTGCACCGGCTCCTACAGGGCTGGTGTGCTCTACAGCCACACCTACGCAAGGCCATGTTGGCCTACACTATACGCCGAGCTACGTATCACAGATCAGAACATATATACAGAAACCTGTTGGCTTTAGACCCTGAGAGCCCATTCCAGCAGGTGAGGCTGCCTCACACAGTGGCATGCAGCACAAAGTACTTTGTACACTAGCGATCAAACCACATAGTGGCTCAAGTCCAGGATGATTCCAGAGACACACACAGAAGAGATATGTTACATACACACACGCACATGGGAAGCAAAGAAGGGACGTAGAAAAAAATAATAAATAAAACCTGAAGGAAGCTGATAAGGCTTCTCACAGGACTCAAACTGTTCTGAACATAGGTCAGGTTGGCCAGGTGCAGGGCCACATGCCTGCAACCCCAGCTACTCAGGAGGTGGGGTGGGAGGATCACAAGTTCAAGGCCAGACTAGGTGGCTTAGCTATAGCTCAGTGGTACAGCAGTGAGACACCTGCCTAGCATGTTCCTGGGTTCAACCCCCAGTAGCACCTAAAGTGTTAGAGAGAGAAGCAGAGATACACACAGTGGAGGGGCATGTGACATTAGGTTGGGGGGGGCTTCACTTGTAGTGGGAACTGTGCTCATGACTAGAGGTTTGTACAGTGTGGCAGACTGGCTGGCCAGGACTTCTTCCCACTTCCTGGTAGCCCATTCACAAGGAATGGAAAGGTATACACTGCAGCCAGGCTGCTGGGCATGGCTCAGGGCTCGCTGCAGAGCACAGTGGTGGGTGGCCGAGGTCGCCCCCTCTGCTAGCATAGCTCCATGAGCATAGCTGCGGTTCCTGCTCACCAGGTCAGGCACGGGGTTCCCCAGGGTGCCTCCCGGAGCACGTGCTGAGATGGGTGCTGCCTCCCCAGAGGCCTCACAAGGAGCTGATCACCCCAGCAGGCCATGGTCACGGTGCCCTGCTGACGATCATTCTGGAAGATTCAGCCCAGAGCCTGAGCGACAGTACTACACGGATAGGTCCTTAGTTCCTTGTAATGAAATCCCTTTCGCTCAGCAGAAAAGAAAGATCTTGGGCAAATGTGACTCAATTCTGCCTGGTAGCCTTGGGGCCAGCCAGCTCCTGGGCCCACGGACTTTAGCATGCTACACAGTGCTCCTAGTCGTTACTCTACCCCTGAATTACATCTCCACCCTCTTAAGAATACTTAGGGGAAAGTCTAAATCTATCATATAGGTAAACCAGAGAGCAGCGTGCACTCCCAGGGAGCGACTCCAGCAGTTCTTGAGCTGCGACTGTGCTGCCTCATCTTCCCCTCCCCGCCCAAGTCCCTAGCACCTGTCTCTATGAGGTAAGACACTCGGCTGGGCACGGGGCGCACACCTATAACCCAGCACTGTGTGGCTGACACAACACAGGGCTGCCGCTCCATCTGGACTGGGTGAGTTCCAGGGCAGCCGGAACTACACAACAAGACCCTGTCTCAGGAAGAGGAAAAGACAGACTTGGGAGGCAGAGTCACCACGCCACTCTCCAGCTTAAAAGCAGCACCATCGCCGCACCATCTCGCTCTGCTGCCTGGTCCGGCCCAGCTGGGCTCGGCTCTCTCCTGGTCAAGTCTCATCGAACCTGCAAGTTCACTTGCAAAAGTATGAGAAACACTGCTTACAGATCCTACCCCATGCCAACCTGAGCTAGAAGAGAGGAGTGTCACCTGGGTGTCTCTACACATCCACACACAGAAGTGAATCTAAAAAATTGTTATGAATTATCTCGCAGGCCTTGCACTCACTTTCGTAGCCCAGGCTGGTCTTGAATTCACATCAATCCTCCTGCCTCGGCCTCCTAAGTACAGGGATTATAGGTGTGCACCACCACACCCAGCCAAAGTAGGCTCCTTTAAGAACGTGATGACAGGCCCTTTCTCCAACAAAGACATGCAAGTGCCTGTGTCACTCCCCATCAGGGATATCAACCAAAACCACAATGGGGTACCACTTCACACCTGTGAGGTGGCTACTATCAAAAACTCAAGAGATGGAAGTGTTGGCAAGAGGATCTTTTTATATTGTTGTTGGAAATGTAAGCTGACATTTCTAGTGGATTTAAAAATAGATCTGCCACGTGACCTAACAGCCCCTCGGCCGGGCTCACCTCCAGGGGAAATGAAGTCACCACCTCTCAGAGACACCTGTTCTCTCCGGCGTGAGAAACCACCAAAATGCACACGCAGACAAAGAAACTGACACACGCGCACACAACAGAATGTGACACGTCCTTCCAAAAGGTCTCACCACCCGTCACAAAATGGGTGAAACTGGAGGTCACACTCAGCGAGGGGCATAGGCCAGAGACAAAAAGTGCTGTATGAGTCGTTTACATGTAGAATATTTTTTAAAAAGTAGAATGAATAGAAGAGCTGTGATAGGTGGGAAGGGGGCATGTGGAGATGTGGGCCAAAGGAGGCAAAGCTGCAGCTTGTGCAGGATGTGCACATCCAGAAACCCATGGGAAGACCCCCAATCAGCACGCTCAGGTAATCTAAACATTCCCTCCAAACTCTACCCCTGGCAAGAGGCCATAAAAGCCTTAGCCCCCCTTTGTCTAATCCAGAGAGAAAATTCCTCATCCTTCCCAACACTGTCTCTGTGCCCTCAGAGAAACTCCAGTCCCTTTCCCCTCTTCCTTCTGTCTGTCGCTCCGCTGTGCCACCAAGAACCTACCAGCCTGGAATCCAACCCAAGCCCTTGGCTGTCCAAGTCTGTCTCCAGTCGTAACCACCTCCCTGAAGTCATGCTTACGGGCAGATTCGGGCTTTCTCCCCGAGGAGTTGGGAGATTCTGGGCAAGTGAGGGAACTTCTCTTGGCCTGCCTTCATTTATAAACTGCAGCAGCAGTGCTGCCCAGATTGGCCTCACCGACGCTACCCTCCTGTCCATGTGCAAGGTCTGACGCAGCCACTATCCCACCACAGCCCCCTGACCAAGCAGGCCACTGGTGTCAGCCTTCACCTGTGACTCATGGCACCCTGCAGGCCTCCTCCACCTTCAGGCAGGGGAAACCTCCAAGGTCCTCATTCCAAATTCTTCCCTTCAGGGCTTTAAGCCTGAAGGGTTAGGTTTCACCCCAAAGGGCAAATCCAGATTGCCCCCCACAGTGCTTCTCATTTCATGCGACTAGAATTCCACTGCCTTGTGCCTCGCTCCCACATGCTACGTGACAAGGACCAGGCACCCCCCCCCACAGACACAGACACAGACACAGCGTCACTCTCCTCCACACACTCCGCCATTTGCAGAAGTGCAAATCCTGCATACCTCTGCCTCCCTTGCCAATCAAAAACATTGAAAATGCTGTAGGATGAGTTGTGACTGTCGCAACCTAGAACTGAGACTCAGTCTGCGCCTGTCTCTTAAGCTATCCTTCTCCTTCATGGAGTCTGAAGAGCCCCTTCCAGCACCACTCTGTAGAAGACTCAGTCCCTATTCAGCTGGCCCAAGGAAAGGCAGCGTAAAAGAGGGGAGTGGCAGAGGAGAGGGACTCAGGACATGGTGGACCCAAAGGAACGGGCACAGTCTCAATCGCGGACTCGAAGCGTCCCGTGGGAGGGGCCACCATGGCAAGGCGGCTCATCCCGGCAAGTGACGTCACGCGGCAAGCCACAGCACGCAAGATGACGAGGCACATCATGGCAGTAAGCCGCGTCCCGCGGCACGCACAAGAGCAACCCACGACAGGGCGGCACATCCCAGTGGCAAGCCGCAACAAGGTGCATCAGGGCGGCACATCCTCGTAGCAAGCCACATCCTGCGGCACCGCAGGGATCGGAGGCCCACCCCGCGACTGCACACGTAGGCGCTGTAATCCGCTGAGCTATCTGGCCGCCCCGCCCAGGATCTCCTAAATACTGTGATTCACAAGCCCCGCCTGACTTCCGCAAATGAATCCTTGTAGGTGTTCTAAAGCTACTCCGATTTAGCTAAGGTCGAAAGCGTAGGTCAAGCTTGTTGACTATGGAGGTAGGAATTCCACTGCACATGCATACGACCATGAAGAAAATTTACAATACTCCTCCACAAGCCAAAATAGTCCAGCAGTTCTCAACATGTGGGTTGCGATTGAACGACCAAAACACAGGGGTAGCCGAAAGCCATCGGAAAATGTTATTTATTTGGAATTACAGTTTTTTTGGTTTTTTTTTTGTCTTTTTGAGACAGGGTCTCGCTATGCAGTTGAGGCTGGTCCTGCGCTCACTTTTGTAGCCCAGGCTGGTCTCGAACTCGCACCAATCCTCCTGCCTCAGCCTCCCAAGTGCTGGGATTACAGGCTTGAGCCACCACGCCCGGCTGGAATTACAGTTTTGAAGTAGCCACCAAAATTATTTTTTGGTTTGGGGTCACCACAACACGAGGAACTGTATTGTGGGGTCACAGCATTAGAAAGGTTGCAAAGGGCTGCCGAGGAGCTACTGGAGGCCAGAGGAAAGACAGGAAGCCTGACAGCAGACCTTAGCACCACCCGAGGCTAGGAAGGAAGGGACTGGACCAGTGACCACCCTCAAAATGGACTAAGGATGGAGAGGAGACGGAGCGAGGGATCAAGTCACTTGGAGGCAACAACTGACAGGAAGGCTGAGCCAGTCTAGGAGTGCAAAGAGAGGCGCAGCAGGCACTTAAGCAATGCCCACCGTCTAGAGATGGGGGTGCCACAGGTGAAGGCCGTCCTTAGCCCTATTTAATGTCACATGCCTTGATTTCTATTCTGATTGTTATTGACATATGTAACTCCAGGAGTATTTTCCTGATTTTTTTTTTTTATTTTTTTTTTTTAGAATTTTTTTTTTCTTGTTTCAGAACCTTTGTTTGCTTATTCACTCATTTTTATGGCTGGCTCAGCCCGCCCGAGGGCAGGGCTGGCACAGCATGTGGTGCTGGGGATCGAACTGCGGTCCCTGAAACCACCCAAGCTTCCCCAAGCAGGCGCTTTAGACCACTGAGCCATTCCGCCAGGCCCTTCCTGATGTGTTTTTGACCATCTCTGTACCCTTTTTGAGATGGGGTAGTGTTTGGAGACAGGGTCTCTTCGCTATGTAGTACAGATCAGCCTCGGAGCCCAGGCTGCCCTCAAATTCTCGGCAGTCCTCCCGCTTGACCTCCCAAGTACTGGCATTACAGGCTTGTGCCTGTTGCCGTTGGTGGTTAGAAGTGTTAGTCATATATAAGCATCATGCTTTTGAAAGATCAGACTACATTTCTTAGTCACAAAAATACCCAGTACCCAAAACTAGAAAGAGGAGAGCTTTATTTTGACTCAAGTGTCACCAGGATGTGGGGTCTCCCTCGAGAGCTAGTCTCTACTTTCTTCTTGTCTTAAAGAACTGGAGAAACTGAAGTGTGAAAAGTAAAGAGGTTTTCCTTTTTTTTTTTTAAGGTAGGAGAAGAATTAGGCTCTGCAGAACAAGCAGAGCCAATAAAAGTAGGAAAACCAGTTTATGCTGAGAAAGGAACAGCACTGTGGCTCTAGGCTCGATGGCAACTGTCCTTTTGTGTCCCCTGTGCTTTAGGATGACATTGTCAGGTATCAGCCTTTCCATCAGAACCCAGAGTTCTTGAAAGAAGCACTGGGGCCCAGCGGGATGGCTCAGTGGTCTAAAGCGCCTGCTTGGGAAAGCTTGGGCGGCTTCAGGGACCGCGGTTCGATCCCTGGCACCACATGCTGCGCCAGCCCTGCCCTTGGGGTAGGCTGAGCCGGCCATGAAAATGAGTGAATAAACAAACAAAGGTTCTGAAACAAGAAAAAAAATAAAAAAATCTTAAAAAAAAAAAAAAAAAGAAAGAAGCACTGAAGCCAGCACTCTGGCTCCATACACAGGACTCCAGAAATGCTCTGCCTAGCGTGCTTGGAGCAGCAGACAGTGCCCCCTACACAGCCTGCCTGCCACATGCTAATTTCCTGCCTGCCCACTCTGTAGAGGACTCAGTCCCTATTCGGCTGGCCCAAGGAAGGGCAGTGTAAAAGAGGTGAGTGGCAGAGGAGAGGGACTCAGGACATGGCAGAGCCAAAGGAACGGGGAGGGGGTAAGCCCTTCCAGCCACCACCTCCTCCAGACTCAATCCTAAAGGCAAGTCAGCTATAAGCCACCATAATCCAATCACTGTCTGTCTTAGCTACTCTTCCTCATTACTGGGACAAATACCCAGCACCCAAAGTGAAGGAAGGAAAGGTTTATTTAGCTTAGCTACTGGAGGTTTCAGTCCATATTCGGCCAGCCCTAAAGCAGACTGGCACAGGGCAGAGAATAGCAGTTCATGATGGCAGAACAATTGCCACAAAGGCAGCCAACCAACCAGGGCAACAGAGAGCAACAGTGAGTCTGTCTCTGTCTTTCTTTATGTCACATTCAGGTTCTCTGCCTCAGGCCACATCCATAATCCCAGTTGTACTCAGACCATCAGTACTAAAATACATAATCCCAGTGGACTATGAGTCAAGTCTCAAACTGTAGAAGTCCCCACCCATTGATTGCATGAGGCTTTGTGGGGACAACTAGACACAAACCATAACACCTTCCCAAAACCTTGCCTGTGAGTGCATGAGGGCCTATGGGAAAGAGGAACAGTAGACATAGGACAGAACATTCTAGCCCTAGTCCACCAAAGACTCAATTGCATCTTCTTAGGTAGAATACATTCAGTCCATCCCTAGAGCTGCCACAGTCCTGACGGAACACTGAAAAGGCTCCTCTGGAACACAAGTCAAACTCTTCACGGTAAGCCCCTATAAAAACCAAGGGGTAAAAACCCTAAACACTGCTGACATAAAACGGCATAGGATAAATATTCTTTTTCTTGGCAGGACTGGGGTTCAAACTCACAACTTTGCACTTGCCAGGCAGGCACTTGTGCCATGGAGCTATCTCCCCAGCCCCCAGGATAAATATTCTTATTTTTTAAAAAAGAAGAAACAAGAAGATAGAAGAACAAAAAAGAATCAATGTAAGACTGAAGTCTGGGGCGGTGGTTCCGTGCCCAGCACCCAGCACCCAGCACCCAGTATAAGTTGCAGCTAGGAGCTGTGAATTCCCAGCTGCTCCAGAGCCCAGCCCCAATGCCTCGGCCAGTGGTGATACCCTCACAGCCTCTCTCCTGAGCTGGCTTTGCCCATTTGGCAGCTTTTCTCAGCAGACTTTGTACATTTCTGGAATCTCCAACTTCCTCTGTACAGCAGTGCCTCAGTTCATGCGCCAGTCCCACGTCTCCACACAGGCAACAGTGAACCTCACCAGCAAATTTCATGACTAGAATCACGAAAAGAAGTTCACAAACTGAGCACTCACAGCTTCGTGCAGTGCCCTACCAAAGATGAAGTGCCTGGCCTCCCAGGCAGGCCTAATTCTGAACTCTAGGGGGAAGCCTCGCTGAGCCCACACTCTTACATTTGCATTGTCTGTAAAAACCAGCACACATGGACAATGCCTTAGCAAGAGTAGCCAGAGTCCTTTGTATCATGGCCACGGAGGTCTTCAGGCACACAAATGTCTAAACACTATGATCCAAATCCTAGGGAGTAAGTTTCCTAAGCAGACACTCTCCTGGAGCACAGTGCCTAGAGGGTCTCCTCTCAAAAATCTCTGACTTCTATATTCCTTAAGAAAAGCAATTTTGGGGGCTGGGGAAATAGCTCAGTAGAATAAGTGCTTTCTTGGCAAGTACAAGGTCCCAAGTTCAATCTCCACTCCCAAAAGAATTTTTTTTTTTTAAGGGCTGGCCAAATAGCTCAGTGGATTAAAGCACCTACAAGCAGGCACAAGGGTCAGGGATTTGATCCCCAAGCCTGCTATGCTGGCCCTCCCCCTGGAGCGTTCTGAGACAGCAATTGAGACTAGGCATGGTGGTACATGCCTGTAATCCCAGCTCTTGGGAGGCTATAAACAGGCAGATCACTACAAGTCCACTGAACACCCTGTAAGCCCTTCCCTAAAATAAAAATAAAAACTAAAAAAAAAAATTTTATTTATTTATTTTTTTGCGGGGGCAAGAGAATGCCTTGCTATGCATTCAGCCTGGTTTCGAGCTTGCATCACTCAGGCTACCCCCTAAGCTCGAGGCCATTCTGTGTTGGCCTCCAGAGTGCTGGGTTCCAGGCCTCTGCCACCACACCTTGCTGACTTCCGCATTTTTGAGCCTACGGTAGGAAAGACCTTGCCTCCTCCTCACCTATCTTCAAGCCATCTTCTCTGTTGTCCTGCTGTGAAGTATCTAGCTCCCTTTAGAGTGCGAATCTTCCCATCCACCCCATTGTCCTCTGCTCCCACTCCCCCTGCATCTTTCTGGGGAAACAGAAAATATAAAGATGGTGTTTCAGCCCCTAGTTTTCAGGATGAACCTCGCTAAACGTTAGAAGCAATAGCTACGTTACAACCTGAGTGTTAGATTGGCTTGAAATTTGCTCTACCCAGTAATTCACTGGCCACCCTAAAGCTCAATCTCTGGCAGTCCCAGGACAGGTGTGAAATGTAAACAATTTATTTATTTGCCAGAGTAAAACACACATGGTCTGAAATCCAGCTATCAACAGAACCTTTGTTTCCAACGGGAACCTCCTAAGCCCGGCCTCTACCTTCTCTATCAGCATTCTGGCCCTCGGAATGATGGTTAGGATCTCCCATAAAGCTCAGTATACAGTGTTCTAGAAGGGCTTCCCCAACAGGCACCTTGAAGTTTTTCCAAACTCCTACCATGAACTAGTTCCTGAAGCTTCTGAACCCCACAGCCAAGTATAGTCCCAGCAACAATACCAGAATCCGGCTTAGTCACTTTTGTTGCTGGACAAAATACCTGACACCTGCAGCTAAAGAAATGCAGGCTCACCATAGCTGTTTTACTCCACAGGCAGCTAGCTCCAAGCGAGGACGGTTGACAGTGTTCTGTAGCACAGCTGCTCCCGGCACAGCAGTCAGGCAGCGGCCAGGATCAAGGGAAAAGCCAGCAAGAAAGATAAACCTTTCCAGGCCACACCCCGTGACCCACCTCTTCCCACCAGACCCCTACGTCCTAACCGCAAGTCAGCTCTAACCCTCTGTGACCCAGTCACCTCCCAAGGACCTCACCTAGGAGTCCATGAGGACTCTAGACATAAGCCATAAAAAATCTAACTGTGTACTACAACCACGCACATAATTTGGGAAGGACATGAGATGCAAAGTACATTCTCAGTGGCTGGACAATGAGTGGCTTTTCTTTTTTTTTTTTTTTTTGTCTTTTTGAGGCAGGGTCTCGCTATGCAGTTGAGGTTGGCCTTGAGCTCACTTTTGTAGCCCAGGCTGGTCTCGAACTCGCACCAATCCTCCTGCCTCAGCCTCCCGAGTGCTGGGATTACAGGCATGAGCCACCACGCCCAGCTGGCTTTTCTTATTACTGTATTTTCCTAGTTCCTAAAATGAACATACATTACTGTTGCTGAAAGCAATAAAAGCTTTACAAGTTAAAAACTTGTGAAGATGAAAGTTACTTTGAACATTTTAGCCTTACAGAAATTTCTTCTTTTTCTTTTTTTGGTATTTTAAGGGGGGATCTACAGAGTGTTCAGCATCTCACTACTAGATTGGACTCACAGTGACCCACCTATTTATAGCCTCCTTTAGCTGGGATTACAGGCGGGCACCACCATACTCAGTCTCAATTGCTGTCTCAGTGTGCCCTGGGGGTGGGGCCTGTGTGGCAGGCTGAGGGATCAAACCCTGGCCCCTGCTCCTGCTTGCAGGCGCTTTAATCCACTGAGCTATTTAGACAGCTCTCACATGTATATTTTTGTTCTAATGATATTCTGACCAAGGACTATTCTTCAACCAAGAACCGTGGATAGGGATTTTATGGTTTAGTCTTAAGCACTAGTTAAGCTTTGACAGTTAACTCCTTATAAAATACTGTAGGGAAAATTGAGAGGTCTAGACCATATGAAGTAATGAAACAGATTGCTTTTAAAATAATTTTTAAAATGTACCTTTATATTAAAAAAAGAGAATAAATGATACTTTCTAATTCAAAGTCCAGTAATGGTTTAGTCCTTGAACAACTTCTTTTCTTTGGGTCTCTGGAAGATTGGATTAGCTGGGGCTCGCTTGAAGATCTCTCTAATTTGGAAGTTTTCTGGCTCTACGAAGTCTTTCTTAAGGGATCATCTTAATTGGTAAGGTGAATGTGTAGATACACCTTTTGAATAGCCAACTTGGTAGACCAGTAGTCCTCAGTTCTGATGGACACAGGAAGTACCCCAGAGGCTTCCGACTTAAGGAGTGCGGTATTATAAATGCTGTCCAGGGGATACAAAGATACAGGCTTAAGATCCGCAGAGGAGAATGAAAAGCTGACAGCAAATGCAGCCAGGGCCCCAGTGGATAAGATCAACAAAGAACTGGACACAAGGACTTGGAGAACACAAGTCACACCTATTTTCTTTCCCAATCTACAATAGAAAAAAAAAAATGAGCAAGGTCTTCTGATTACTTTTTTTTCAACAAATGCCAGAAAACCAGTTTTAAAATGAAGTTGTGATTTTTTTTTTTTTAAAGTGGGCAACTAATCCCCAACAATTTAAAAAGACAACGTAAGTCCCTTTCTTTTTCTAGTCTTGGTTGTCCCTCCTGAGGGATGGGAACGGAAACCTGCACATTAAATCTTCATGTGGCCTGAGGCTGTGTCACTGAACAGGCGTCTACGTTTGGGAACATTCAGGCTCCGAACTGTAACCAGAGTCTGTGGCTCCATTCTGTCAGCCACAGGGCCACTGAGGAAAATCCAGGGAAAGAGTCAGTCAAGCTCTCAATACTGGGTCACTCAGACTCTCATCAAGCAAGTCGTGGGGAGCTTCACTTACGTTCTGCAAGGCTGGTTGTGGTTTTGGCTTTGCCTTAGATCTAAAGCACTGCGTATCAGAAGCACCCTAAAGGCTTGCTATTGTTTTCATTTTTTAAAATTTTCACATATGGGCTTCATTGATCCCTTGTACTCTGGGCATAGGGAGATTCTGTGCTGAAAAGCACTAGTCTAAAACCTCCCACAGACCAGGAATGTTGGCACATGCTGGTGGCCCCAGCACTCAGGAGGCTGGGGCAGGAGGATCACTGTGAACTTGAGGCCAGCCTAGACAGTAAGACCCTATCTCAATCAATCAATCAATCAATCAATCCCTTCCACATATCTGTAGATTGGCAATATGCTTGACTCTCAACCACTAAGATCCTGACTGATCTTTTGCTTACTAAAGGGTCTTTCCAGCTTGGTTCTCATCCTATCTTCACAGCTGTCAAAGCAGGCAGTTCAGATACTATGACGGGCACTGGGCAGGAGAGAAAGAAAGGCATAAAAGTATTCTGTCTGGCTGGGCGTGCATGGTGGTGTGCACCTGTAATCTCGGCATTTGGGAAGGCTGAGGCAGGAGGAGTACAAATTCCGGCCTAGCCCAGGCAATTTAGAGACTCAGCAAAACCTTGCCTCAAAAAAATAAAAACAGCAATAACAAAAATATTCAAAGAGCTGCCCAAGGGTATCTGGCTAGTTATTCGTGAAGACACATTGATCTGTGTATCTGTCTCAGTCTTTCTGTCTGTCCCCTAGAGTTCCATGCCTTCCAGGCGAGCTTTCTGCCAAGGAGGGACATCCCCCCAGGAGTCTTTTTGACGATAAGCCCAGGACCAGGCATGTTGCCAAGCTGGCTCCCCTTACTCTGACCTACCTTACTACAGGGAAACCAATAAATATGTGATTAAACTCCAAAACATAACAAGCATAACACTGACTTTAAAAGACCCCACTTGGAGTCAAGGGACCAAGATGCCTTTTTCTGAAGGCCATCCATGTACCTGTTTCCCACACACCTCCCACCCCAGACCACCTTTCAGAGACACATCCTCCCAGAAACTCAAGACATGAATTTTCATTAGGATATTGGTCTCACAAAAGATCTTTCAAAAGATCAAACCCTGGTCCCACTAAAAAAAAAAAAAAAAAAAAAAAAAAAAAAAAAAAAAAAAAAAAAAAAAAAAAAAAAAAAAAAAAAAGAGCAAACCACCATAAACTGCAAAGGTAAGGTGAATTTTCCTGATCCACTTTCCCCACTTCCTCTAAAAGATAATGAAGCTGAAAAATGCTTTTGAATTTAATATATATAAGTGCTAACACTGCCAAACACTTCATCAACCATATGTTAATTAAATCCTTAGGATAACTCAGGAAGATGGGCACTACTCCAGTCATCACAAGCCCTATTTACATATATATAAAAAACAACAACAAACAAAACCCTAAGAAATAAGCAGCCAGCTAGATTCTAGGGGTAGTAAATTGAGACCCAGTGTACACGTGATTCACAGCCTAACCAGCCACTCCCCACATAGCTTCCTCCACCGGGAGTGACAGTAATGCAAAAAGTGAAGAAGGATCGACAAATCCTGGGAAATCCTGGGAATTAGGTGATCTTGGCAAACACTTCTTTCAAAAAGGAAAATACCACCCGGGCTAGACCGTCATTAAAAAAACACAACCTCAGTGAGCATTCCAGACTGGAATCCACACAGCTACTGAGGCAGAAAAAAAGCCAGAGACAGCATCCCATCAACCAGGAAAAACGCAACAGCAGTGAGAAAAGACAGAAACAGAGTCAGGCTGCAAAGGAAAGTAGACTTTACAGACCATGTGCACGCCCAGGAAGTTTTCAAATAGGAACTCAAGCATGGAAGGTGTCCTGACAAGCTGGGGGCAGCACAGCCTGGTGTGGAGCACGGCAAGGGTAAAGGCAGCTGGCTCCTGTGGCCCTGCCTCTGGGCCGTCAGCGACTGCCCCAGCACCGCTATCAGTCTCACGATCCTATTCCCATACTCGACTTGATGCCAGGGTAGTCAGGCGCAAGGACCTGAACTTGAGCAGTGGGAACAGAGAGAAGATGGGTTTGAGGACATCTGCAAGGGTCGGGTCCTGGCTCAAACGTGGAGAAGAGTGGAAAGAAGCAAAGAGAAAAGACTCCAGTGCCTCCACTGTAGAAGAGGGCAGACAAGCAACATAGCATCGCTGGGAGGCAGAAGGCATGGCTTCCCAAGGCTTCAACCTGGACAATATTTAGCAGGCAACTGCACGTTCCACGCACCAGGGAAACAAAGCAGTTGCAGGTTTCAAGTGTCATGGTAGAGAAGTGAGGGCGAACCTTTTCCCGACACAAACAGCCCATTTCCGGTGACAGGTTCCCCACCATTGTCAGGGGAGGGAAAAGACAAAAGCAGTGGTCAGAATGCAGGCGGCCTCCCCAAGACCTTCCTTTCCTTCGGGGATTCATGGGATTCATTCCCTGAGCAACACAAAAAAAGGTACATGAGCAGGATGTCTTAAAAAAGTGAAAGTGCCTTTAAAATCTATTTACCTCATCTCATCTGCAGTGAAAGAAGAGTAGCACAGGTAACTTGCTGTTCCTCTAGCAGCTTCTGACCTTCACCATCAGAGCTGACACCCTTAGCATTCAAGTCCCAGGACCTCAGTCCCCGCTCACGTGACCTCCTCACCTAAGCATCCTCCTCGGCACATGACCTTTTTGTCTCCACTGTCCTAATACCTGCAATCCATCTAGGCATGCACTGATAACAGCCCCTTTCCAGCAGGAGAAAGGCAGCTCCACAGAAGCAGGAACTTGATCCGGCTAGTTGCCGGCAGCCACAGAGCAAGCCCTCGGGGAGGAAACATTTACTGAATACGGCAAATGGGAGGGGTGTTAAACCTCATCAAGATAAGGACCTCAGACCAACTAGATTTCCGGTGACACAGGGAATTGGAGAGAGCTGGATGAACAAAGTCATTCTCGAGGCAGGGCTTATAGCCCAAATCCAGAGAGTCACAGCCGATCAGTGGATGGGCAGTTTTGCATAAATTATAGGAGTATCCACCCAGTGTGAGATATTTAACAATGAGGCCAGCCAGCTGCCAGCTCAGGTTTTATTTCCGTTGTCCTTCTGACGTCAGAAAAGGCATGCGTTGCCGCGCAGTTTCTCCTATCAAGGTGACAAATTACAGCCTCGCTGGGCCTGCATTCTGCTAACTCCCCTCCCCCTCACATGAAACGTAATGCAATAACCACTACAGGCATGCACGCCAAACCTCCTTCCAAATGCATCCGGTTTCCTAAAGGTGGGTCTTTCCCCCTCTATGTGCCTCACTACGGGCTTAGCCGAGTACCCAGCGGCACTTTAAACAGGCCAGTAAAATAAAAACCTGGGTGGGCGCCGCAGAGCGAGACACAAAGGATACGAAAGGATACAGGTCCTAGTACCGCCTTCCCGGCTCAGGGCAGCCGGTGAAAGGACCGGGACACGCGTGGAGCAGTTGCCGCGAAATTCTTTGTGCCGCCAGGACTACAGCCCGGCATGAACCCGGGCGAGCAACCTGGCAAGTAACAGATGACCAGGGCAGCCAGTGACCTTTAAGGGTCCAGCGGGCGCGGAAGGGCCGGGTACACGGGGTGCATATGTGGTTAAGAGCCGGCATAGGCGAGATCCAAGGCATCCAAGATCCGTGGTGCCCGGCCGGCGAATTAAAGAAAGGCATTCAGTGGCCACGTTAGGGCTGCCTTGGGGATGCAGGGGCCTCGGGCTGGCGCGGAGGGTGAGTGAGACCGGCGGGGAGCGCGACCCGCGCTCACACGAGGCGGCCTTTTGTTCACCGGCTCCATCGAGCTGGCTCTGGGCAAACCTTTCCAGCCCTAGCTTCATTTAGAAAGCAGCTCGTTCAGGAGAGAACGCAGTCAGTAGCGTCCTGCGTCCCCCAGGGTCCCTCCCGCATCCTGCCGCTTCCCATCACGGACCCCGCCACTCACCCATCCCGCGCTGTCCCGGACCTCACCAGCCCCGAGCCGCTGCTAGCCGCGCGCAGCAGCGGGCACCCCGCGCCCGCTCGTTCCGGCAGCTCCCAGGTGGAGGCCCGGACCGTCCTTGGCCGCCCGGCCACTCGGCCGCATGGTCCCGACGCACGAGAAATGTAACCTGACACGTGCCACAGTCTGGCACCACCAAAGCCGATTAAAAAAAAAGTAACCCCCAGCCCAGTGCAAGGCGCCACCGAGGCCCTGGCGCCGCGCGTGCCCCGGGAGCATAGAGGACCTGAATCTTCCTCGCCGAGCAGCAGCGTCCGAGCGGCACTCGCCGCGTCACCTCCTCGCTCAGGACGGGAAATATGAGGCAGCAGTGGCAGAAAGCGCCGTCCAAGTGCCCGCCCTCCGGGACTGTCCCGGCAGCGCGCTGTCCTTTGTGTCCTGGGCGGCGAGGCCAGGCTGGGAGAGGGTCTACGCGGCAAGAGTGGGCGGGGAGGCGCGGGGTCTCTGAGGAAGGTGCTGGCAGAGGCTCCCTGCGACCTCCGGGCGGATGGCGCGGCAGCCGCTGCGCTCTCTCTTCCCTTCCGGGCCGATTGCATCACCGGAGTCTCCCAGCGCCGCCCCACCCGCGCCGCTCCCCGCCCGCACTCACCGCCCCACGCCCGCCCGGCGCAGAGGGCCTTGGAGCGCGGTCATTTCCCGCCGGGGCGCCGCCCCTGCGCTCCTGCGGCCCGGGCCGAGGGCGTCGCCGCCGAGGTCAGGCCATGCTGTCCGCGCGCGCCTCCCGCCGGCGTGCCCGCGGTCCACCGCAGCCGCGCGCCCCGGCGCCGAGCCCGTCACACGCCGCCACCCTGCGCTCTGACGCGGCGGGGCCCGCGCCGAGTGCCGGGGCTGCGCCGCTACACCTGCCCGCCGCCTCCGCTCCGAGGCCTGCCGCGAGCCGGAGCCCAGCCGCGGGGCCTCGGGGCCGCGCTCGGGCGGGAGCCACGTGCTGGGGCGCGGCCGGGCCGCTGGGCACAGGAGGTGCATTGTGGGAGCGGCGCGGGCGGCGGCGGGAACCGGCGGCGGGAAGCGAGGGCGGCGGGACGCGGCGGGAAGGGCCTGCTTTGTGCCCGGCGCGCTCCCCGATGCGGCGCCGCGGCCGGGTCGACCCGGGCCTCCCGAGGCCGGGCTGGGGGAGGCGGAGGGCGGAGGCTGGGCCCGCTCCCCGGCCCCCGCCTGCTCCTCGCTGCGGGCACAGCCGCGTTCCCTGCGTGCCTCCCTGCGGGACTCGGGGCGCCTTAAAATGGCGACGGGAAGCTCACCTGGGTGCAGTGGGCGCGGAGCCGGCCTACAGGCTGGGAACGCGAGCCTCACATGGGCCGCTGGGTGCTGCCCTCGTGAGGTCCCGCCGCGCAGGGAGGGGCCGGCGGTCCTGACCCACACACTCACCTGCCTGGCTCTGCGGGCGGAGCCGGTGGGCACCAAGCTGGTGACTTCACCTGGCCGCGACTGGGGGCAGGAAGGCAGCCCGGGGGAAGGGCCTCGGGCAGTGCAGCGGCCCGCCGGGAGCCTGCGTGGGAGGCGAGGTCGCGATGAGCCCGCGACACGGAAGGGTCCGTGCACGCCAGGGGAAGGGCAGGCCGCCCCGCTGTCGAGCTGCGCCCGATTTACTGTCACACGTACTGCGTCTCTCGCCTGCTTCGCAGTTCCCTTCTGGGGCTGTTTGCCTAGTTTGAAGAAAAAGAAGGAAATAAAGGTGACTGATAGTAGACACCACGGTAGAATTCCATAGGTCGTCCACCTCTCCTAGAGGAAGTTAGTCTAGTGTGAAGTTACCGAGGTTAAGGAGAGCGCGCTTTGCCTGGCCCAAATAATGCTTAGGAAGCAGCTAAGAAACTGAGTAGACAAAGAGGTAAATCGTGAGCCAGTTAAAACGTTTAGCTTTTTTAAGGCAAGATATATATCATCAGGGTTTGAGTCAACTGGAACTCAAGCGTATCTTTTGCTTCCAGTTTTAACTTCCTTGCTAGCTCCTAGCACACCAAAACATTTGATCCTTCTTACCCTTCATATAGGTATTACCTCTGTATAAATAAGAAAGAGAGTTCAGAGAGACTTAATTGACTATTTACATAAGAGGGCAATTGGGGAAGGGAACCCTTTCCCTTTCAGTCTGATCTGCTCCTTGCTCCAGGCCTTCACCAAATGATTCAAGCTGCTTTGCAGACCACACTTGTCTTCCCGGCACTCTGGCGCTGAGGCAGGAGGATCGCTGGGCTGCGAAGTGAGCTCAAGGCCAGCCAGCCTTCACCGCATACTTACACCCTGTCTCAAAAACAAAACAAATGGAAAAAACAATAGATTTGCAACCATAAGGATCTTCACCCATCTGGGTTTTAGTTGACAACCTGGAAGTGGAGGAAACTTGGGGGTTCTAGAGATAGAGGGTTGTTGCCCGGCGAGGACTGGTGTGGAGGTACGGACTGTTCAGAAGAAGCAACTAATTTCCTCCGTGTGTTTTTCCAGGACTGCCTGCACATGAAACTTCCTTAGAGGGGACTTTTCAGTAGCTCAGCCGCTAAACTTAATTTCTGGTGCGCAAGAGTAATGTGGTACTAGGATATCAGGAAGGTGCTTCCCCTATTTACTGTGTATTGAGACAAGCAGTAAGTGAAGCTTTTAAAAGCAGTCTGGGGATCTGGGGAGATGGCTCCGAGGCACAAGTGCCTGCTGGGCAAGTGCAAGGTCGTGAGTTTGAACCCCGGTCCCACAAAAAAAAAAAAAAAGCAGTCTGCCATGGTAGTATCCCCATATGGCTGACAAGTCTGGCTGTCCTAATTGTTGGCTGAGAGATGGGGAGGGATTCATCCCAAGGCCACTCAGGTGTAAATGGCACATTGAGCCTTGAACCGAGAGCTGGCTCGAAGCTAGAACTGCACCCCTGCCTTTAATGTCCTCCCTGACTACCAAGACCTCTTTGAAGGCCCAGCCAGTGAGTGGCTCCCAGGCCCCTGCACCTTCAGGTGGGAGCCCCCGCTCCCTTTTCTAGGGAGTCCGTTCTCTCTGTCCCTTAGGTGTGCGGCCTCTGAGGCCATGCTTGTTGATACTGAAAGTTACCTGGAGGGCTGGCGAGATAGCTCAGTAGTCTAAAGCACCTGCTTAGGGGCCTGGCGGGATGGCTCAGTGGTCTAAAGCACCTGCTTGGGAAAACTCGGGAGGCTTCAGGGACCACGGTTCAATCCTCGGCACCACATGCTGCGCCAGCCCTGCCCTCTGGGGGGCGGGCTGAGCCGGCCATAAAAAAAAAGTGAGTGAATAAACAAACAAAGGTTCTGAAACCAGAATAAAAATAATAAATTAAAAAAAAAAAAAAGCACCTGCTTAGGCAACCACAGGGACCACAGTTGAATTCCTGGCACCACATACTCTGCCAGTCCCACCCCCAGAGCAGGATGAGCCAGCCATAACATAAAATAAATAAGGAAAGTCTAAAAAAAAAAGTTACCTGGAGACCTAACTGAGTGGACTTGCCAGAGGATACTGACGGAGTTCTGGCTGCCCTGCAGTATTAGCACAGAAAAACTTCTGCAGCCTCTCTCAGAGTGAGCTAGGGTATGAACCTGTGCTGTGTCGGAAGAACTGGGTGCCTCAGTTGGGAGTTTCTTGGTAGCTTCCTAGCCTTGCTGCTATGGTTCCAGGAAGGAGAGGATTGGTGGAGAAAAATCAGCTCAACTCCACAGAACAAGCTGAGGCTAAGCCACACTCACTCTCACCCAGCTCCCCCTGCGCAGCTGGGCTGCGCTTGACCCACACCTGGGTTGCCTGCCAGGCAGGGCAGTTGCAGCTGGACCGCCACCAGCCGCTTACAGAAAATGTGTGGCTTCGTCCCAGGGCTTCAGAGCCTCCCAGATACGCCTGCCTGACACCAGCAGACTCCTTGTGTCCAAATTTGGAATAATACAAAAGCAAAACTATTTCCTAAATATAGTTTATCTTTTTAGCTTTAAAGGACTATTGGGACACTCTGAATTATAACAGTGATTTTAAAAATAGGGACATAAGAGCTGAGGCTATAGCTCAGCGACATAGCGCCTGCCCAGCAGGTGCAAGGTCCTGAGTTTGATTCCAGGTACCCCCAAAAATAATAAAAATAGTGATATAGAATGGAAACAAAACTTTTATAAATGAGGGGAAGAAGGTTAAAGAGTAGGCAGGGGAATGGGGAGAAAAAATAGTTATGTCATGTACAGGGTGTAAATTCCCCATAGTAAATGTGAAGACTATACCTAAAACGAGCCAGTGAACTTAATAAAAATAAATCATCTCTATTTAGTAGATTAAATAGCAGGGGCTGGGGCTTCAATCCCTAGCCCTGCCATGCTGGCGCAGCCCCTGAGGCACGCTGAGATGGCAGTTGAGACTGGGCCTGGTGTTACATGCCTGTAATCCAAGCTCTTGGGAGGTTACAAACAGGAGAGTCACTACGAGCCTGATCTAGTAGTGAGACCGTGAGCACCCTGTAGACCCTTCCCTCAAGAACAAGTAAGCTTATTTCAGGATAATGGATTGCCTACATATAACAGAAGGGAGTCTACTATTAGATACTCAAATTCTACCTCAATAGGAAAATTGTGGTTAGGCATCGTGGTGCACGCCTGTCATCCTAACACTTAGGAGGCTGAGGCAAGAGGATCATGGTGAGTTCAAGAACCCCTGTCGTTCTGAGATCCATCTTAGATTTCTGATTACAGCACCCACAGTGGTCTCCAGAATGACCCGTTTTCTTGCCTGATAGATTCAGCTCTGCTTGGTTGGCCCCGTTACCAGCCTCATCCTCTGGATCTCATCCATGCACAGCAAGATTTTGACACTGGAAGTGAGAGAAGCAGCCGTGGCCAGCCATGAATCTGCAGTGAGTGGCACACCCTGCTGTCTTTGGGGTCCCGCTGTAGATAGGCAAGCTGGGCGGCCTAGTACCCTTTGTGGGGTCATTGTCACTTCTGGCAAGGTGATAAACATTACACCTCTCAGATTTGTCATCTGTTAGCTCTGGCAGGCGGTTGCTAATACATTGTTTTCAATGTATTTAGTACAGGGACTCTGTACACAGATGGGACTTGTAGTAATCCTCCTGTTTTGAGCCTCCCAAGTGCTAGGATTACAGGTGCGGGCCCATCAGGCCCCATCTCAATCGCTTTCTCAGTCTACCCTGGGGGTGGGGACAGCACAGCGGGGACCAAACCCGGTCCCTGCATCTACCTAAGCAGGAGTTTTAGTCTGCTGAGCGATCTCCACCAGTACACTCTTGGTTCCAAAATGAATTGAAGCCCAAAATGAGCCTCTGAGGAAAAATGCCTGTTGTCTCTGGTGTGGGCCTAGCTCAGGTTTGTAAGGTCACTTACTTAGTTTCTTAATTTGTCAGAGGAACTGGAGGCGAAGTTCCTTAGGTATTATAAGGGTATGGTAATATAATATAATTCATTTGAGTTACTTAAAGAACCAGGGCAAGTGAGGGGTCTGAAAGCTTAATGCCTGCCTTGGCAGGCCTGTTCTCACCATTGTGGCTGCAGAATGGGGGTACGATACCCATCTAGTGATCTCGTGACAAAGCACAAAGCACCCAGGCAGGTGCTTGCTCCATGACAGGGACCACCAGGTGGTCCCTGTTGTTATTTGCAGAAACAAGCTCATAACAGTGGATTTTCAAAGCCTGTGTTTATTGGCATAAAACATTCTATAATGTTCCCCTGCTATACCCCAAAAGCTGTTAAGTCCATTTACAGTCGGAATTCCTGCCACTGTAGAAATGCAAAAGAGAGGCCAATAATAGGCTCAACTTCAACTTCTGGTTAACTTCAAGGTCGCATAGATGTAGGAATTTGTTAAGTAGAAAGCACAGGTGCCCTCGACTGAGGAGCGCATCTGGATTTACTGATGGTGCCCGTGTAAGTGGATAAAAACTTTTTGTGAGGTAGTAAATTTACTGAACATGGGCTCTGGAGACAGATTTCTCAGGTCCTGCTCATTTTATAGGTCAAGGGATCTTGGAATCAGACTCAGGAACGCTTTGCCCTTGAGCTGTACCTCCATCCCTTTTTATTTTTTATTTTGAGGCAGAGTCTCGCTAAATTACACAGGCGGGACTCACCCCTGTGTCTCAGTTCCTGCTTCCTTATTGCTGGGACAAGTACCCGACACCCAGAATGAAGGAAGGAAAGGTTTATGTAGCTCACAGTTACTGGAGGCTTCGGTCCATACTTGGCTGGTACCAAGGCAGTGCGGCACATGGCCGAGGCAGCAGTTCATGGCGGTGGAAAACAGCAAAACGGCAAGGGCAAAAAGGCAGGGGCAGCGGCAACAGGGGCGGCAGAGAGCCAGTCTGCCTCCCTTGGGCTACGTGGAGGCTGCCCGCCCAGGCTGGGTGCGGCACCCACACCCATCATCCCAGTGGATCGCGAGGTAATCACAAACTCAGAAGCCCAACTGATGGCTGCATGAGGCTTTGGGGGGACAACTAGACACAAGCCATAACACCCTACCATCCTCCTGCCTCAGCCTCCCCTGTAGCTGGGACTACTGCCTTGCACTGCTGTGTCTGGACCAAGCTCTAATCTAGGTTGCACAGCGCACCAGCTCTGCGACCTTGGCCAGTCCCTGAATTTCTCTGCTTCTGGGTTTCTTCACTTACAGTGGAGATAATGATGCCTACCTCACAGAAATGTATGCAATATATGTTAATACACAGAAGTCACACGTGTCTGAAGTACTTACTAAATATCACAGGGAAAAGAACCTGGGTGTCACGGGTGTCACTTCTGGGGATCTGAACCCATACCTGAGCTCATGAACTAATTTTTTTCTTTAATATTATGGGCAGCTCAGCCTGCCCTGGGGGTGGGGCTGGCATAGCATGTGGTGCCAGGGATCAAACCTCAGTCCCTCTGGTTGCCTAAGCTTTCCTAAGCAGACACTTTAGACTGATGGGCCGTCTCTCTAGCCCTCATGAACTAATTCTTGACACGATTCTGGGACCAAACCACACTGAATAAAAACTCAGTCAGCCCCACGGTACAATTCAGTGTCAGCCTTCTGGGGAAATTTGACTCGGTTCTCAGCCAACTCAGCTTGGATCCAGAATCACAGAGAGAACTGAGCTCAGGAACCAAGGTGCCACTCCTTAGGAGTTAAACTCGGAGCCTTTGCATTGAGCTGCTGCTCCAACCTGTCTCCTTCTTTTTTTAATCTTTTAAGACAGTATCTGACTAAGTTGTCCTGGGAGAAACCAAACTTGTGATCCTCACAGGCTTCCAGAGTACTGGGACCACAGGTGTGTGCCACCCCACCCAATTCCAAAAGGTTTAAAAACATTCAGAATTGTTTTTTTTTTGTTGTTTGTTTGTTTGTTTGTTTGTTTGTTTTTTAGAATTGGTTTGTTTTTGAGACAGGGTCTTGCTGTGTAATTAAGGATGGCTTGGAACGTGCCATGTAGCCAAGGCTGCCCTCAAACTCTGGGTGATCCTCCTGCCTCAGCTAGGATTAAATGTGTGTGCTATCACACATCTATTGAAACCAAGAATACAAACGTTAGCCAATTAAATACAGGACTGAGGGCCAGGGAGACAGCTCAGCAGCATAAGCACCTGCCTGGCATGTTTAAGGTCCCAAGTTCAATCCCCTGCACTGTAATAAAAACATAAAATAAATACAAGGCTCAGAGAGCTCTGAACCCTTAGCGGCGCTGGTCTACCAGTCCCTCTTTCTTATCAAGTTACATATTGAAAGGGATATAGCTGGGCCTGCCAGATAGCTCCGTGGATTAAAGCGCATGGCTCCACCCATGGGGTGCCCCTGCAACTGGGCATAGGGAACTGAAAACAGGATCACTACGAGTCCGATCTATGTAGTGAGACCCTGCAGACCCCATGCTAAATACAGAAAGAAAAAGGAAAGGAAAAGAAAGACGTATAGCTGCGGAAGGACCTTCATCCAAGACCAGAAATGAAAGTGATCACAAGAAGCCATGGAAGGCACAGATGAAAGTCAAGATAAGAAAACCAGAGAAAGGCAGGATCGAGGGCTAGGCAGAGTGGGGCAAGTCGTCAGGGCGCTGCGCTGGCCCCCAGGGTGGCCCAGAGCAGATTACCCTCTAGCCAGGAAGTTAGCGGGCGCTCTGGATGTCAAAATCTTTCTGGGCAGAGCTAGTTGTGTTTACTGCTAGCCATTGGTAGACATGGGCTGGTTTTTTTGTTTTTTGTTTTGTCTTCTTACTCTCCCAGCATTTAAGAGGCAAGGGCCTATTTATAACTGAAGCACAATACCACCCTTTACCAAAACAAGCTTCCATTTTCAATGATTGTTCTTAGAATAAAAAAAAAAACCCAAATAATTTTCAGTATGCTTCAATTTTTATGTTGAAGGCATACGAAACACTTTCCAAATCACAAAGGGGGTAATTTTAACAAGAGATATAAAATTGATAGTCTTCTGTTGGTCTATATTTACAGTTATTCATCCGCACACACTTATGTGCTCCTAAAATAAAATGTTCAAGGCTTTTTATTCAAGCGCAGTGTGTCCAAAGCTGAACGAACTGTTCCTTCTCCCAGCCTACACCCTCTCTCTCTTAACCCTCTGCCTGAGAAGCGTCACTGCACGGGTGAACATGGAGCTCGAGCTGTGGGGTACCTGGACTCTCTGTGCATCACTGGCTCACCCCTGATTTCATTCCTGCTCGGTGCCAGGCATCCTACCAGGCTTCCAGGGGACTTGCAGCTAAGAGGATGACACACATTACTCAGGTGATATGGACGGGGAAAGTTTGGAGGAGAAGGTCCCGGATTCTGGGCAGCCCCCTGGCTTCAAAAGCACATTATGTGCATGATCTGGAGTGTGTGTGCAGGAGGAGCGAGGAGCGCAGGTGCCGCCAGTCCCCCCCCCCCCCCCCCCCCCCCCCCCCCCCCCCCCCCCCCCCCCCCCCCGCCCCGTTACCCTCAGTTACCCTCATCCCTATCGCTAGTGTGAGACCGTCAGCGTGCAGCTGGGCAAGTTCTCCCCAGAAAATTACGATGAGGAACTTCATTATTAAAAACATCTGGACTGTGCCTACCCAACGTAATATGTACATGTTGGGAATCATACATGGAAACTATTACACTAAAAGCATTCACAAATTAAAATTCAATCAGAACTTTACATTTTATTTTTTTACTGTATTTAGTTGTTGCAGGGTCTCACTGTACAGCTTGGACTTGTAGTGATCCTCCTGCTTTTAGCCTTCCCAAGGCTGGGGATTATAGGCATGCACCACCATGCCCAGACTCTGGCTGGTTCAGCATTCCCTGGGGTGGGCTGGTGGGGCATGTGGTGCCGAGGATAGAACAGAGGTCCCTGCGCTTGCCTAAGCTTGCCTAAGCTTGCCTAAGCTTGCCTAAGCAGGAGCTTAAGTTCACTGAGCTATCTTGCCAGCCCCAAATTTACATTTTAGATTTCATTGTCAATAGCATTTTATTCTAGTACTAAAATGTTTCCAATTATTAAAATCTTCAACATGTTGGTGAGAAAAATTTGATTCAGTACACTTTGTTGTAGTGTGTGTGTGTGTGTGTGTGTGTGTGTGTGTGTGTTTGAGACAGGGTCTTGCTATGTAGCTCAGGCTGGCTTTGGAGCTCATTTTGTAGTCCAGGAACTTGCAAAGACCTTCCTTCCTCAGCTTCCTGAGTGCTGGGATTACAGGTGTGTGCCACCACACCTGGCTATTTGTTATTTCTTAAAACGCCAATTAAGATTCTGCAGAATAGCAGTTCATAAAGCTGGTTCCAAATTTGATTCATTTATGTCATGGTTGTCATGGCTGGAGTGACACCTCACAGCCACAATGGACTTCGTAGCTGCCGTGGTCCCTGGGCTGGCGCCCCAGACTGGGCCTCCGAGTGCTGCGTTCCACCCACTAATTTATGAAGATTCAAGCCCCCAAATGCACTTAGACCAGGGATGATGGAAGTGAGCCCACCCCTACCCCCCAGTCCCGCTGCGTAACCCTGAGTGTGACAGCTTGTCACCATGGCAGAGTAGATGGTCACTGCCCCGCCTTACAGCTGGGAGCCGCCCCGTGTGCCCTCAGCAGGAGTGGAAGCTGGGCTCCGAGTTTCCTATTTCTGTGCTGCTCCCTTACTGCTTAGTTATTCTTGCTGCGCTGAAGTTCCAACCAAGAGAGGAGCCCTGCATCCTGACACACCCTTAAATATTTAATGGATTTAACGGAAGCGGATTCAGAGGAACCTAAGTCCGGCTGTTCTTTCTGGAAGAACAAGTTAAGCTGGGTGAACCAGACGGTATAAATTCACAAATCCACTCAGCTAACCACAGGGACACTGCAGGACGCTTACATATAGTAAAGGGCGTCGCCTGCAGGGGCGCTGTGGTCCTCATCCCCGTGTCCTTCCCTGAGACACCTTGAGGGCCAGAAGCATCCCGCGCAGGAAGACAGAAACATCTGGCTGCAGCTGGACTACGACAGTGGCTGCCCCCGGAAACAGTGTAAGGGAAACAGAGTTCTCTAGACCCGGCAGTCCTGCCCCGGCGCAGCTGCGCTCCCAGCTGTGTCCTCAGCTCTCCGCCAGAGCCAGGCTGGTGTGACAGCTCCTTGCCCTGCACCCTTGGAGGACAGGCAGGAGGAGGATGCCGGGATGGCTAGCTGTTGATCCTGAGATCCGGTCATTGTACATTTTGGAGTGTTGGTCAGGAACTCCGGGATGGCAGCTGTTGTCCTGGTGGTTCCTGCACCGGAAGGGGCCCCGCCCTGCCCCCCGTCCAAACCCCTGCAACCGTTCTGGCCTCTCCAGCCACCCCGGGCCTCCTGTAAGCCAAGCGTGCTCTAGTTTTCAGCTTCCCATTTAGTTTTCCTCCCTTTCTCTCCCTTTTGAATGCTTACCTTATTAGAACAGTTGGTATGTAATTTGTTTTTTATAGACTATAAAAATGGCTAAATAGTTAAAATAGACTTGTAGGCCCATCTTACACAGGGCAGGAGGGTGGGACATTAGGGGGAGATACTTTAATAATGACAAAACAAAGCAAATGCACTTCGGGTGTGTCCGGGGTTTTCCCGGGGTGGAGGAGATGGCTCTGGGGTGTCCAGTACGTTCGTTCCAGCCTGGGGCACCTGGGTCTGCAGTGCTGACGCTAGCTAAGGGACAGTGGTGGGCCCCACAGCTTTTTGCAGTGTGCTCGGAGTCCCTGGCTTCTCATGTCAGCGCAGGAGACACTTGCCTCTTAGATTTGCAACCCCTTTTTATGATTGCTGTACCGACTCTTGTCTTTTTGGAGAGGGGCAAAAGAAATTTTAAAGAAATGTTTATACACTTTAAGAGAAGAGCAGGGTGCTTCGAGTGCTGTGAGTGCCAGCCGCCAGCTGGCCCCAGAGCCGAGAGTGCTGTCAAGCCATTTGCGTGAGAGGAAGTGCCCACGTGCCCCCTCACCCCAGCCCCCAAGCCCAGGGGTAACCCTTTCCTAGCCTTCCACGAGAGCCTGTTCCACTGTCACCCTTGACCATGTTAGTCCTTCCACTGCGGGTTAGCAGTGGCTTCCCTGGGAAGTGCCAGCTTCTGTGTTTACCTACTAGACGTTGCTTGGACAGCTGGCTTTCTCCACCAGGTTGCAAGCCAAGAAGGCCAGGTGCGACCTCCTTCCCTCCTCAGGTGGACAAATGCTTACTGTCACTCTAGATGCCCTTTCTTAATGGCTTGCAAACACCCGCCACACCACAGAAGCTTGATCAGTGACAGCTGAGTGACAGAGCAGGTGCAGTGTTAATGGGCTGAATATTTAACTTGTACCTCGGGTCTTTCAAAGGACAAAGCATAAGAAAGACGTATAGGTTATCAAATTTACATTTAGTTAAGTTCTTAAAGTTTAGTAACCTATATCCATAAATCAAATGAATAGCTAATTTTGGAACTGTAACTAGCTTTGGAATCTTGCAGGAATAAATTATCATCTTAAAACATAAGGAGTCTGTTGGCTGTCATTTGTAAAAAGAGAAAATGCAAAATGCAATATGTTTAACAGTTTTCTAGTTCGTGCAGATTACCTGGAAAACCCAGTGCCCGGCTGCCCCAGGTTGACCTCCCTGCTAGCAGCAGGTGCGGCTGCGGCTCCAGACTGGCAGGTGCGGGGCCAGCACCCTCCTCGCTGACAGCTCCTGCTGTGGCTAGAAGTGAGCTCCTGTAAGTGGAGTTGGATTAAACGCTGTGCTTTCAAAGAAGAGCTACAAGCTAACTCGCTCTGCAATTTCTGCTTGGTCTCCCTGTGCGAAATAGTACAGCTGCTGGCCTGGGGTCCAGGAATGAACAACATAGCGATGTTACTTTAATAGTGAGCTCCACGATTCTGCCCCTTACTCATTATCGTCCTTCTCAGCGTTGTAAAGAAAGAGAATGGCAGAGAAGGATCTGGGCCCGGGCACCAGTCGCCGTGTGCCCAGGTCGGTCCCTTTGCAGCACTCTTCGATCTGTGTCCTTCCGGGAAACTTGTCCGGCACTGCTCACTCACGCCTGTCTCTTCATCCTCTTCTCCACTGA